>JABAJT010000217.1:0-11341 GCA_018850275.1 Tephrocybe sp. 9174TJB
ACGCCAATTCATGTCTGGATAATCTCGGATCCCGGTGTTCAGCGAGTGGACCATGCCGGTTAACCAACAACAACAACAACAACACGCGAGGTCTGGTGATGATCCTCAGCTCGTGTAATTACATACCTCTTTTGATATCACGTCATTTCATCGAATGGACTCTGTGACCCACTCTATTTAATCTGTCACATAGTTAGAAACTTGAATCAATATGTTCATGTTATCAGGATAATCTCTTGCAAGACTGACATTAATATGCCTTCGTGCGATCCCAACAGGATTTCCCCCTCAACTCTCAGAGTCATCAGGCCCAGATCGGACCAATATAATCTTGATGCTTTAATATGTGTCCTTATAAGAACCGTCTCCGCGGCCAGATCTCCCCCAAACCTGTATGTACATAGAATGGTTGTTATATATTTATTGCAATTTATCACTCACTCGGAAGTAGAAAAGGATCAGATAAGGTTCTATTTGGCGTCAGACTTGGAATGCGCTAGAGTATACCAGGTGAGGAAGCACCAGAAAATTAAGGCCTCCTGAATCTGAGAAAATAGGATGGTCCGAGAGCTGGACTTGTAAAGAATTAATCACAGCTGAGAGAAAGTACCAACTTGTCCCGCATTGAAGATACTAGAAAGACGTCTAGAAGAGGGTGTTTATCCAGTAATTCCCGAGATGACTAGGATCGGACTCACAAATGGAATCATTGTTGATAATGATATATCCACACCCACGCCCAGTTGCAAATGCCATGAGATCAACAATCGTCACTGGATGTACCGGGTAATAGACAGATCTGTCGGATGTGGTCTCCAAAGACAAGAACCATGATTCTCGGGATATTCAGGGAGCTGGTCGGAGATGATATGCGTGGACTGGGCAAGCCTAACCATAGACGGCTGCAAATTTGGCCCATGAGAGTGCCAAGAAGGCAGCGAAGGGTTCATCAGTGAGGACCTGCGGCATTCACAGCAGTGCATGCCTGGGTGGAAATGCGGCAATGTCAAGCTCGTTTCATCCTCTAGCCTCATAGTGGTCAGTAGTTGGGTTATGGCACTTGTCTTGTTTACGGGCCGTTAAAAGGTGGGAATTGATACTAGTTGCTTTGGATCCGAGCTTGACAGAACTCCCTGTTGATACGAAAACTGAGAGTGTTGACATGATTTCGTCGCCTGAAGGGGCTGCTTCTGAGACTGATAAGATAAGATTCACCCCGGATTTAACCGTTGTCTGCTTTGACAATGGACGAAGGTTTGTTGGCAGGCACAGCCATCTCGACGTCACCCATTGCAACAAAGTTTATTATTTGCACCGCAGACAAAGAACTGAACCTTGCAAGTACTTCCGCCACAAACGACTGTAATCATCTATTTCTTATTCACCCAGTCAATGGTAGGATTTCCGAGAGAAATCATCAGCCTCATCATAGACGAACTGCAAGACCAGCGCGAGGCACTATTCCAATGCAGTCAGGTGTCAAAGGATTGGCTCTCTCGCTCACAGTACTGGCTTTTTCGAGAGTTCACTCTGAATCTGGCTAATCCCCCTCGACCGCTGGAGACCTTTGGTTCCAAAATAGTACCTTATGTCCAAACGCTTTTAATAACTGGGATTTCACGCACCATATCCCTATCTGATATGGCAAATAATCAAGGACATCAGGAGAAGCACAAATATATGGATGAGACCCTACGAGGAGTACTGCCGCATTTCCAACACGTCTCCGAACTCACTCTATCGACTCTTTGTTGGCAGTTCCTCTCATCAGCCAACCACAACTCCATTCTATCCATGTCTGAGCTGAGATCCATTTCTTGGAATTTCATGTATTTCCAAAACCCATCGCAACTATTCTCTGCTTTGACGCAAGCTCGCTTTCCTCACCTTCGACATCTGGCAATATGTCGTATATTTTACTCCGATTCGGTGCTACACGCAAGCGAGATTGACTGTTCCCCAGTAATCCCAGACCCTTTCCCGCATCTTCAATCTCTCGACCTTGACATCAATGATCAAGTTCTTCCTTTAATTACGCTGCCATCTTCAATCCGTATCCGAAAAAGCCAGCTCCACACCCTTACCTTGACAGTCTGGCATTATAAACATGTAACGACTGTCACCAATCTCATTGCAGAGGCAGGAAAGTGTCTCACTACTCTGAAGCTCAGAATATATGATTATTGCCATAGTAGGTCATACGATCTTCACAAACGAACTTTCCTTGATGCCTCGTCTATTTACAGCAAATGAACTCTCGCTGGCCAAAAATGTCAACTTGGAACACATTTATTTCAACGAAGGTGATTACAGATTGGATAAGGGAGATATGACATGGGTGTCGAAAGCTATCAAAACCCTCCCTGGCCCCCCGTCAAAGACAGTTGACATCGTCATTGGTGTCGATGTGCATTTCCAGGAGTGGAAAGATTTTGATTTTTCTCCATTGCGAGAGGCTCTCCTTCGAGGGGATGATCCCTTGTTTTATCACACACTTAACTTCTTAACAAATTCCTCAGATCTAGACAATTTGGTCGCAGAGGCTATGCCAGAACTTGTAGAATATGGCAAGTTCTATGTCGAGCGCTGGCACCAAAGGCAGGTTTTTCTGACCACCTCTTCAAACCAATGTTAATCCGATTTACGATGTATAGGCCTCCTTTCAGTGAAGTAGTGCCGTGGCGTCCAACCCTTCCAAAACGCAACGTATCCTTGACTTGACAAAAGGCGATCCGTTATATCTCGATGATAGAATTCAATGTATTGGGCTTCAAAAACACCTTGTGCCTCACCGCATTGTTCGTGACGTTGCCAGATTAATCATATAAAGTTGCGATGATGCCCGCCTCTCATACAAAGCCATTTATTTTTTATGAACAAGACGAACAATATACGAGTATCCAAATATGATAGCCAAACTAGGAGGGCTTACTTCAAACGGTTCAAAAACTCCTTCAACCTAACATCCGTCGCATCTTTCTTGAGCAAAGTGCTCTGCTCGTAGGAAGGAGGAGCTTCGGCCGATCGAGCCATTCTCTTAGCTCGGGGCCGATGTATATCCCACCGTTTTGATGATTTTGGATGTCGAATGGGTTTGGATTTGGTGTTCGATTTGGATTTGGAGCGACTCATTGCAGGCGCACGCCTATTAGGTTCCAAAGGAGCTATATAATTTGTTTGAACTTCAATGAAGGGGTATACGCGACAGGGGTGGGACGACGTACTGGTACTTTGAGCACCGCGTGGTGCATTGACGTCAGGAAGCGGTGGCTTATGTTGAGGGAGAAGGATAGGTGGGGCCCAAGAGCTCGGGTCCCCAGCAAGCATAAACGGTTGAACTGAACATAATGAGGTCGTCAGAAGCCGGCCCAACCTCGACCAAAGAAAAGTCGAAACTTCTCCACTCACTTTCTGACCATTCGCTCGTCCCACTATCGAAAGACCCTATCCTGGCAAACGGTCTCCTTTGCCTTCGCCTATTTCGTCGCATCCTGTAAACAAACAGGCACCCAAAGGCTATGAGGAAAAGTGTCCCCCCGATGATGGACCCAACAAGTATTTGCGTCAGCGACCTCTTGTGATGCGATGAGAATTTAGAAGATCCTGCGGTGTAAACGAAATAGTCGATAGCGAGGTCACGTTCCCCGTCAGATGCTGTCAATTCCACCCTTAAAGTGTGTTGCCCATCTGGGATCGTGTTATTTGTGAAAAGGAGTAGATTTGTCGAAGGAACGGTGAGAGGCTTGTATATCATATCCCGCGCGAAATCGTCCAAGATGTATCGAACTGTCATATTTTCCGATGATTCGGAAAGTGGTACTGTCTCGACTCCATACACAGAAATGCATGTCCCTTTATTAGAAGCATCCTGAGATTAGGTTTCAGGGATAACCACAGTACGTACCAGAGAACCGGAGTGTTACCGATGATCCTCGCGTCCAAGTCCTGTGGGTGGTATTGCCGAAAGTGGAAAAAACAATCGTCTCGTTAATAGCTACAGTCTCTCCTTCGACCTGCGTCCAATCTCCTTCATATTCCAAGTCCCTATCTCCATCGTCGACAATTACATTGTCTCCAACTTGCCATTCACCATCGTCATCCACGGTGATGACCGCGTAATCAAACAACACGAAATTTAGGCTGTCGAAGGAAATGTTGTGTGGACCATTCTCCAGAGAGGGAGATTGGTACCATCTGGGACTATCCGCCGGCGTAAAATCTGACATAGTAGCCTGGAAGGATATCGGAGCGCTTTGATTCCAAGTTCGGTCGTCCAGATTCACAACTCCAATTCTGCGTGGGCCGGCGCTGGCAGACATGTTGCCAGGGCCAAAGAAGGATATAGATGTTCCTGTAAGCGACCTACGTGAATCACGAGGGGAACTGAGACAGATGAAGAATATTTACCTTGAAATGTGAGCTGGATAGAGCCACCTCGTGTTCCAGTGCGCTGCATTGAGCCTCCCATTGACTCGTTGGATGAAATTGTTTCCCACTCTCCAGATACTGTACTGTGCACATCGTCTACGACTATGGTTCCAGGCATGGAGCATACGGAGGTGCGAGGGAAAGGCAATTACGAGGATGCACTTGCATTCGCTCACATCTGGGCATGTATGTCAATACTTTTGATCGAAATGTATAAGATCTATCATGGTTCTTATATGACAGATGTGTTCATCGAAAAGATTGATCCACATGACCGGTAGCAGCAGTTCAGAGTCAAAATAAACAGTTGCAACTGGTTTCTCCCCTGACCTGAACGAAGGGTGTTTCGGCGTATCTGTCGTTCTGTTGTTGAAGACCAGCTAACACTGACAGGACTAGTGCCGGGGTAAAAAATGGCTCACGATGCAGAGGGTTTGTTCTTGTGGAATAGATGGTGTGATCCGCTGAAAGGCCTTCAATAACGGGGAGTCAAGAGCGCTGTATGATAGTTCGGTAAAAGGACGGCGGCAAGACCAAATGTTAATCACAACTAAAGTATATAGATAAGATATTATCAAACGATCAGATTATCTTTTTCGTGACCAAATCTGCGACGATGAACGTCAAATCAACATCCTACTAAAAAGGTGTGTTTTGGATTTATTCCGCGTTGTTTCTGAAGCTTATGGGCGTTGAACATCTTTTATAGTGCCGCGATAGAGGAAAGAGAAGTTCTCATCCGTCTACGTGTGCCAATAAAAATGAGAGAAGGCCGCCACTTGAAACCACGCAGAAGCGGTTGAAACCCGACAGCAACCACAACTATCAGGGGGTTCTAACAGGTTCTAACTACTTCATGATCAACGTCATTGTCCGCGATACTCCCACAACAACCCAACTCCAATTGGGCGACTATCTATGGAACACGTACGGCTCATCAGCCGTTTCTCATGCTGTGTTTTCATTACCGAAACCGTCCTTTCTCGAGCTATTCATAACAGCTGCATGCATATTTCCTCTTCTACCGTCCCACCGTCTTCCAGCGAACTACTCAATTTTACACGGCGCTTGGTTACTTGCTTTGAAGGCAGGGGAGCTCAATGAAGAATCCCGTCATTCCAATGTTGGTTTGTCTCTCGGAGGGCTTGCGGCATAACAATGCAGAATAGGACGACTACCATGATAGCACTACAGATTCAGAAGCCCTGGATGATTCCATACATCGGTCTGATCTTCTACTACATCTCGCACACGGAGTCAACGTGTACTTGCCACAGCACATATCTGGGTACCAGAAGTTCAAAATTGATCACAATCAAAATTTTGTTCCACACTGGACCCACGCTCTTCTTGGATTGCGCGAGAAACGATGTACATAAACAGGTTGGGAAATGATCACGATGCCATCGACGAAACAAACAAGAAGGCTATTCTTGGTCGCCTTCCATAAAAATTCCACATCAGATTCACAACTCCTCGCTTACGACGGTTACGTGGAACCATGTCGATGAAAAGAAGTACGAGAGCTGGGCACCAGCAAGCAAATGCTAGGATGGGTATCGAGCACGTCCATGGTAAGATTGGAACAGCGCTGGCCCTTAGTGTGTGTGTGTCGAGAGCTAACGTGTTCGGCCCTCCAGCAAACAAAACCCTGCAAGACGCACCGCCGCGCCTCGTTTGTACGTTTGGGATTGCCCCAAAATCACAATCTGGTACCAAAACCGCTGTTATTCGTCGTGAGACCTTCGAGAACGCGATGTTGAGTTTCAATGAATCAGCCAGGATTGGATTAGAATTGCTGGACGAGATTGGGAGGATCCATCCTTTCTTGGCAGGTGCGCGGATTAATCATCTTTCTATTGGAGTAGGATATGACTGAACATATGGGCTTGCTTGTAGCACCTGTTCTGGCCTTTAAACTTGTCATTAGTTTTGACCTGAAGCGTAGGGAGAATAACGCGAAGGTTCAAGCCGTTCAGATTCAGATGCAGAGTATGATGTCGGCTTTAATCCAGTGATTTGTTTCGTTGCGATTTCCTGTCCTTTCATGCCCTGAACTCTTTGCTGTAGGCTTCGCGATATCAAGGATCTGAGTAAAATCGGTCCTGATGGTCTTACGCTCCCAAACCGACTTTCTCCACTCTTAGAAAAGATCGAAGAGGACATCAAGATGTGCGGGTCGGCCTGCGACGTGTACATGAAGAAGAGTCTCATTCGTACGAAAACAATAATGTTCCTGATCGCTTTGACCTCCTTTGCTAAATATAGTTACCACACAGGTAAATATCTCAAGTCGTACATCTATGAAGCACATTTAGCCAGATACGCGGCTCAATTTGCTGAATACGAAGTTGAGATACAGAAGGCGTTCACTGTGCACACTGCACTTGGTGTTGATGCGGCCAATAAGAAACTTGATGACCATGGTGTGCGACTAAAGGCCATCGAATCATGGATGCAACAACTCTTGATGCGCCTCGACACACCCCGCGAGAAGGAGATTCGTGATATGATCGAAAGCGGGGGTGGCGCGTTGACCTGCGTCAAGTCTAACCAGCTTCTTCAGGCTCTCATCGACAAATCGGGCGAGGACATGTCGAACATTATAGGTCGCAAGGGGACTAAATTGGAGAAAATGAAGAAGATTCTGATCAAGGACTTAGCAGAAGACGTGGGGGTCGCATTGCAGCAAAATCTGACACTTTTCGGGGAAAAGCTGGATATTCAGAAACGGGAAATCGACGAATCGATTAGTCGACAAGGTGATCGGATAATTGCATACTTCTCTGGAGGTCATGAACGGATTTTTGATCCTGTGAGCTTTTTAACGAGTTACCATCGATTTCCTTTCGCTTGTTCAACCTTTCATCGACAGCAAATCCGTGAGATATGGAAAGAGATGGTGAGTATTCTCGATGTTTCTATATCTGACTTTGAGATGACATAATTTTCAAGGGCTGGAAAAGTACTGTCAAAGCCCGTCATTTCGTTCTCGCCCTACGTGACTACTTCCTAAATGCCAAAGGCACCAACCTCGCGGCGACATCAGGCTCCATGTCGGTCTTGTTGCCACCAGAGCAATCCGAATACGATGCCTTGCCTGTTCATCGTTTTGGTAACGATGAATGGGCTCAGCCTTATGTGAACATGGCGTATTTACAGGCAATATCGGAGTCTATAGATGATGATGGATCCGGATTTATCAGTATACACGAGATCAATAATTTTACAACGATGCGACCCAAAGGATGGTCGTGAGTACTACTTTTTAGGCTACTATTTCCAGCCTCCTTCCGCTCATTGTGATCCGCTGTAGATTGCTCCAATGGTTGGCGTTTTGGGCTGCAGGTACGGTGGCATTACAAGGTACTTTCCCCTTCCTTATATTGATCAACAATCGTCAAGGCTGGCACTCGAGTATATCCAAGTACTCTGTGAAGATCTACCGCATCCTTCGCAAGATTTACAAGTTGCGGGATAAGCTCAGACCAGATAATCGCTCTCTGCTCGATCACTACCTGCACAGTGGGCAACTTCATCGACTGGAACTGCTTCTCCGTTCCACGAAGACTCTGCCTGATGACGTGATAATGGCACCCGAGCTTGTGAAGCTACGGGATACCTTCGTCGACGAAGAAGAAAGGTCGATACAAGAGAAACTGGAAATGATTTCGTATACGATTGATTCGACGGCCACCGTGTCCCTCGTTACTGGCCCGGGGCGTATAGAACGAGTGAGTCATGTTCGATGTCCATACTGATAAATTATTCACACTTTGACATAGTATATATTCCCATTGACTTATCTGCTCCTCACAAGATTTCTCAAATTGGTACACTTGGGACGTAGTCATATCCTCCACGTCGACGAATTTGAAACATCATACGAAGCATTCCAGCAAGTCTTCTCATCTTTCCAAACCCGACTACACGACTTGTCTTGTGAGCCTTGGTACTTGATGGATTCTGTGACATATGATTCATAAATATGTTAGCAATCTTCCAACAAATGCATATCAACCCAGCAGATCAATTTGAAAATTTTGCTTATGGGATGGTGCGTCTAAGGTATCACCTTACTGACAGCTCCGTCCATCTGACCTATTCATCAAGTTCAAGGCATCATACGGCGGTGTTACTAGGACAATGGCGGGTTCCAGCCTTTATCATGCCTGGGAAAAACTTCCCTCTGAACCTGGAGAGGACGATGATGTCATAGAATGTCCCACAGATATTCCTCTCGGAATACTGAAGTTTGGCTCACAAGAACCTCTCAGTTATCCGACGCTCGTTCCGTTCACCACTCCTACCGAACAGGCTGATGGTGCAAAGATCCTTGAAGGCTCGTGGGCTGGCTACACCATGCAGATAATGGAAGGGAGTTGGTTACCCTATTGCGGTCTTTTCCGTCTCGAAATCGGGGAAATGCCTGACGATAGTGGAGCTATATCTGGCGCTGCGAATGTGCATTTTGGTTCCCTGGACCTGACTGGATCGTTAACGATGACCGCTGAAGAAGAGGGGTCAGAGGTCAAACACTCTGTAAACTTGATTATAGCAGACCAGGAAGGATTTTGGATTAGGTGCACCGGAGTCCTTGACTTGTTATCGGCGACAATCACGGGTGACTGGTACGCTTATAAATATCGGGGAGAGCCCACATCTGTGTCAGGCTTAGATATCAACGGGCGCAGCCACGGAAGATTCCAATTTTCTCGAACACCTGCTCCGCTAGTCCGCTTCCGATATACTCCAGAAGACTTTGAGAAAAGCAGAGCACAGGCACGATGGCGGTTCGCATGTGCCGCAATTCTACACCAGGTCCAGCGGGATAGACTGTCAAAGGACTATGTGACAACTCGTTTACGAAATGGCCGCAGGTTCAAGGAGCTTCTCATTAAACGCCTCTTGGAAGTCAACGATATCTCACTGCGCAGTCCTTTCACCGAAGACGAGCATAAAGAACTCCTGGAACTCGAGAGCGTAATGTGCCCTACCGTAGATCAATTCTACTATTCAATTGCTTGGTATGTCTTTGAGCGAATGACACTTCATTTGTGAGTAGACAACCTTGTTGATACGTAGTTTTAAACTGACGTCGTCAACCCCATACTTACCAGCGATGTTTTCTGCGATGGGCCAAACTGCAATTGTACGCGTATCATTGCTCAAACCCGTCTCCTTTGCATCGCTTGCATCGAAAAAACTCTCTTTGGAGGTGTCGACTTTTGTATTTCATGTCACAATGAGGAGCTTCCAAATCACCCAACCCACAACTCTTCCCACAGCCTCCTGCGTGCAGATCGCGTCCTTCAATATTGTGAACTGTCATGGATGATCACCGCGGCCCGCAAGTTATCTGAGAAGACCAAGGCAGCATTTCGAGCGAAAGCTATAGCTGAATCCAATGATTACAGTGTTCAAGAGCATGGGAGTAACGACGTTGATCATGATAGTCCCAAATTGGACGATATGCGCTGTAATTCATGTAAGAAAGCTGTCAACCTTCCCTGTTGGGTCAAACTGGCGTCGGGTAAGCAACTTTATTCATAATTTCTCTTTGGACTGACGCTTCAAATCCATGCAGGTTCTTTCCTTTGTGATGACTGTGACAAGGCGCTTCTAAGAATGCCTGTTGCGCTGGAGAACCTTGTTACGACTCCCCCTTTTGAGGTCATTCCGATGCTGCGTATCAAAGATGACAAACCTGTCGAAATTCCAGACGACGATCATCTCTTGCGGGTGGAGCACCGGCTTGGGATTGTCCGGGAAAATATGGAGCACAGGTTGGATAACCTCGAAAAGCATTTGACCAGACGCACTTCGGCATTGGAAAGGGAAATTACTCGGATTGCATCCGAACAAAGGTCATCCTCAGAGAAATTGGAGAAGCGCATTGATGCCTTGCAAGTTACTTTGGTGGAAGCCCTAGAAAAACTGCTACGAGTCTCCTTTAATAAGGCGGGTACAACAGCGGCAGAAGGGTGACGCAGGGTAGCAACATCGATTATTGGCCGTGAAAATTCGTTCACACTAGTAGCGCTATGTCTCCGTTTTTATGCACCAGCAGACAGTCAACCACAAAACGCTATTTACATAAAATACGAGCACTCGCAGTACCCCCCATGAGTTGCCTTTTTAAGAGCGGGATAAGGATGGAATCAGAGATCAGATAATCTTTGACCGCATCACTGACGATGCAGTGATCAATCAATGTTAATCAACGTCTGACTCTTCCAATGCCTCCTCGACTCAACAAACGCCAGCAACGAGAGCTTGAGGAACTCTCTGCCCTAGGTGGGCCAAGCGGAGCTGCTGAAGCAGATAAAGAGCCACTAGACGATGAACCAGTGAAACCAACCAAGTCTCGGGTAGCGTTCTCAGCACACGTATGTATTTTTGCATCTAATATTGAATATAAGGTGATCTTGACCATAGCTAGTTGTTAGCAGAAGAACCTGCAGACGAAAATGACGAGGAAGAGGAAGAACAGGTGTCAGCCACCGCGTCAACGAAATCCAAAAAAGTGTGTTGAATCGTTTCTGAATCTGATAGGTGTTGAATTGAATACGTTTTTCGGACTATAGAAAAAGAGAGGAAAGAAAAAGACCGATGCATCGTTGACTCCTATAAGCCTGCCGGTGAAGAATGAAAAGAAGGCGGCAAAGCGTGCAAAAGCGAAGGAGAAGAAGGCGGGAGACGACGAGTTAGAACAAGCACTGGCGGAACTTTCACTCAAGTTCGTCCAAAACGTCCCTTGTCACTCTTATTCCCAACTCATAACTATCGCCTTTCTATAGATATCCTTCTAAAACATCCTTGACGTCTGCGAGCCCAGGACCAGCTCTACGTTCCTCATCGTCGAATACATTGGCAGCTCTCCTATCCGTCTCCCTATCTCACTTAGATCCCG
>JABAJT010000218.1:0-11333 GCA_018850275.1 Tephrocybe sp. 9174TJB
AATTCCTTTTCAAGAATTAAAGCGCGAGAATGAGAAGGATGTCAAGGATCGTTTGACCGGCAACGATGAAGGTGAAGTGAAGATAGCGAAGTCGAAGTCGAAGAGGTGTTGAAGAGAAAGGATAAAGATCAAGTCGAAATGTCGTCCAAGGGGTATATGGTGATGTCAATTGAGCAGGATAAGAACTCCTCATAACCCGAGGGCTAATCAGAATTCCTAGGGTCTGTCTCAACTGTGGTCGGTTTGAAAGTGGAAGTCGTAGATTGGATGGGAAGGTGGGGGAAAGTGGTGGATTCGTGTCGAATACAGCGTAATACTGTGTAAGGGGTTCTTACGGGGTTAGCTTATATGTCGCGCTACAGTCGTGAATCAGCCAAATATCTGGATTCTGAATACAACGTAGTTTGACAAAAGCTGAACTTATGTAAGCGTATAGTGCACGATAGGTAAGTCAGCAGATAAGATAAGGTGTCCCGTTACACGCCCCCCTTTTAGACCGTTGTATACGGTCTACACGAAGGGTAAAGAAAAGATAGGTAATAGTCCATGAATAAAAGAGCGGTGGTATCGTTGGAATCGGTCCATAGTAATGAAAGGAATGTCACATGGCAAATGTCCAGGGAATGTCCGAGAGCTTGGTTAAGTCTGGGCCGTCTGACTCATTTCGACGTCAGGCGGGGCCAGTGTGGTAGTATCGGGGGTGTATGTAAGGGGTATTGGTTCCGCAATGGTCAAGGGTGGGGCTGCGACAACTGCCGCTGCAGGTTGGAGTGTGGCCGTGGCCACACTGTCCACCACTTGTGTCATGGAGGGAACCGGGTGCGTGGCGTAGTTTCGGTTGGGTAATTCGATGGTCAAAATATCGGTGCCAATGGGCACCAAGAGAGGGTCATCGTTGGGATATCCGGATGTCGGATGATCCGCTTCGAATTGGATGTTGATTCTGAACCGGTCCTCGTATGATAGCTCACGCCATCCATCCCAAAGGTACAGTGGGGGTGGGAACCCGAAGGTTCGCAGGCGGTGGATGCGTTCATTGTCGGCGGCAATGAAGTTATCTTCCGATTGGGTATCCATAGCGAGCTGAGTGTTCAAGTAGGCCGCGCCAAAAGGATAGGCATGATCTATCCAGGAGGCGGGTATTTTGTTGTACAGGAGCACGCGGATGGCGTCGTGTTCGCAGAAGTTGTAGCGAGCATGGGCCGGTAAGTGAGGGCGATGTATGGTGACGTGGGTGGTGATGGGCAACTCCTGGAAGGGAGTTGTGGGATGAAGGTTATTGTAGTCCGCAATGGCTTCGCGATATTTGTTGGGGTGAGCAATGATAATGGCCATCCACTTGGTAACGAGAGGTCGAGTGTCTCCGGTACAAAGAGACCTGACGAGGGCGAACCCGAATAGGGTTCTCAAGTGGATCCGATATGCCTTGTCCATTGCCAATCCATGAAACACATGATTACTTCCGGGGCGCCCATGCACAACAATGAACGACGCCAATCGGTGTAAGTCAAATGGTTGGCTGTAGTTCGGCGTAGCCAATCCATCCAGGGCGAATGTACCATCTGGATGGTACGTCACTACGCCCTTGGGCGTGGCGACGCGAATATTATGCCGAGTTGAGTCGCAGGCGGATAGTGGATTCTCGAGGGACGCGTATCGAGAATCCTCGAGGATCAGCTTCATGGTGGTGTCGCGCTGATCAGGTAACAATAACCTGCTGACACGGCGGAATTCAGCGAGCAATCGGTATGCCTCATAACGAGGAGTTGCTGCAATGTGCCGATTACTAGCAAAGGTGAAGAGTCGGTGAAGCTCTAGGGGGTTCAGAGGAAAGCCACGGGAGGCTTTCTTATAACTCTCCGAGGATCGATCGGGCCCGTATGTTCTATCTCGATCCATCTCCATTGCTGCCGCTCGTCGAGCCTGCTCACCAAAGAATATCGTATTGGTGCGCGTAGACAAGTAAAAATACACATCAAGTGCCCCCGCCAATACTGAATGGTCTCGTTCTGGGGTACGTCCAGTTTCAAAGATGATCCCCAGTGTATCGGGGATTCGGCCGGAGTGAGGAGAGTGCTGAACTTGTGTGGTGGCCTCAGCAGTGCTTCGAGTGGGTTCGCTATCCTCACTGCCAGATAGAGCCGCCTCGAGATCCGATGGGGGTGACAATTCCTCAGGAAGTGGTTGGTCATGGCGGCGACGAACCACTACTCCATACGAGTCGGGCGGCGCGGGTACCATCAGTGGTGCCATAAATTTCATCGTGACCAGTCCAGCATCTCGTGGAATTCCAGCCGCAAATTCGACAGTTGTGAGTGAGGCCTCATCGACGCGGGTGGACGCTTTCCGATCACGATTTTTGCCGGCGCCCTTGGGTCGTGGGGGTGCCAACATACGTTCAACCTTCGATCCTACATCCTCCACCGGTGAATCAAAGGCGCTCGATTCGGTTGGGGGAATCAGTGACGGCGCGTCCGAGTGGTTTGAGGACAGCCTATCCACGTCCTTGCTTGGTCGATCCACAAACTTGGTTCTCTTCACCAATGAAGCCGCTACTCCATCGTCGGAGGGAGCTCGTCTCTTGTCTCGGCTCTCCACTTGGGCCATCAGCGTTCTCCGTTGTTTCTGCAACGATTCGATGTTATCAATTAAGGCATTGATCACCGTCAGCGATACTGGATCTTGCAGGCAGTTGGCGTCAGGCGGAATGGACTGTCCTACATTCCGCAAGCCTTGAAGTGCTCGTTGACAATTGTCCACCAAGCTATCCGTGGGTGAGCGTGACCGTGCTCTCGCTTTGCCTTTGGTTGCCATCGTGGAGGATGACGGACGATTGTATCTCTGCCCTTGGCGTTGGGGAGATAGTGATGTCGATCGGCGTCGCCTTGACGGTGTACGCCCTACTCCACGTGGACGATCTCGCGACATCGATCGTCCTCGCTGCCTGGGGGGGCTGTACTGAGGCCTGCGAGACCTTGATCGCGGTCTGTAGTCGTCGGATCTCTGGTACTGAGATCCTTTCCTTGTTCGCGTCGCGTATCTCGTTGGGGACTCCTCTCAAGTTCGTCGCGGCGGCGAACTCGTCCTTTCTACTCGAACTTGCCTCGCATTTCTATCGTCCACGTCGACTTCCATAGGTGCCAGTGGGGCTTGCATTGGGAATGGCTGCTGCACTATCCCAGTCCAGGTGGGGAATGGGCCATGCTGCGGCGGGTAATACTGTTGCATCGGTTGATGCGGGGGATAAAATTGCTGTGGGTTATATGTTGGTGGGGGTGGCGCCATCGGCGCCGGAAAAGTCTGCGTGTGTGGTTGGTTTTGTGGTTGTGGAGGTCCCGTGTTGGCTGCGTATGCCACCACATTCGGTCCAGGTTGTACTTGGTTCTGAGCCGGGCCTTGGCCTCCTCCCCACTGAGAACCCTGTTGAGGGTTCTTGTAGTATGTTTGATCCTGACGGTACGCCATTTACAGTTTTCTAGGTTTTTCTTGAAGTAGTTCGTTCAACTGTTGTAGTGTCGAACGAGATGGAGAGATAACAAAATATTTACAGCCATCAATGTTTGATGACAAACAAATAAGATCACACATGTTGCGATCTAATCTCCCCGCCGTTTCGATAGTTGTGCCGGGCGTTTAACGCCCTGCAATTCCAAATATCGATCCATTGCTTCGAGTTTGTTCACAGTTTTGAGGGTCTCCCAAGTTGTATCCCCCAACGACCATCGAACTTCAAATTCGAGACCCCGTTCCTTGGACCACCAATGACCCAAGAGGTCATCGACAAACCACTCTCCTTCGTCTGGGGCCCCGAAGTCATATGGTCCGGGCACCGCGCGGTTTGGAAACATTGTATCGTCAGTTGGACGATACGGACGTAGCAATGATACGTGGAATTTGGGTACTATTCGCCTGTCTTGGAGAGCATCAGGCAATTCCAAAACATAGTTCGATGTTTTGGGTTCGGCTTTGTGAATCCGATACGGCCCAATCCACTTCGGGCACAATTTGCTCGCTCGTCCTTTGGGTAAATTCAAGTTTCTGGTTGACAAGTACACGAGTGCACCTTCGACTAGGTCCGGGTCTTTACGTCTCAGTCTATTCGCATTCCTTGCTTGGAATACTCGGGATTCAATGATTGAATCATGGGCGGCTGCCATGTTTTCCAGTGCTTGCTGTGCAAATGCTTTGACTCCCTTGGCCAATGCGTCTCCATTCCGGATTTTGCGCAGCATGGAGGGCATATACCCCGCATTTAGTTCAAACGGTGCATACCCCGTCGTATCGGATACGCTGGCGTTTATGGCAAACTCCGTCATTGGCAGCTTATCCACCCAATCTTTTTGGTCAGGGCGAATCACGGCGCGCAGTATCTGCGCAATACTCCTATTAGCTCGCTCAGTTTGCCCATCCGTTTGTGGATGGAAGGACGTCGACATCAACAGTCGCGCGCCCATTAGTCCGTGTAATTGTTTCCACCACTTGGATGTGAATTTGGCGTCACGATCGCTAACGATGGACGATGGTAGCCCATGCAGCCGCACTATATCACGTAGGTAAAGCCACGACAGGTCTGAGGCTTTGAGCGTTGTGGTTACTGGCACTAGATGGACCATGCTTGTCATTCTGCAGATAATAACCCACAGGTAATCGAATCCTTTTGATTCGGGAAACGGTCCCACGAAGTCCATTCCGATAGAGTCCCATGGCTTAGTAGGCACCGGTAACGAGTGTAAACGACCATAGGGTCGTTTGTTTGAGGTCTTTGCGCGCTGACACGCTTGGCACAAATCGCAAAATAACCGGACGTCGGTATACATCCGAGGCCACCAATACCATCGCCGGATGTAGTCTAACGACCGTTGGGTACTGAAATGCCCCACTATCTCATGGCTTTGCTCAATCAACGACGTGATTAATGGCCTATCTTGAGGTATACATAATACCTCGTTGCCTTGTTGATTAGTGGTCCACACCAACTCGTCTCTAACGGTAAATGTAGGGTGTTCTTCTGGATGACCCAGAATCTCTTTTAGTAGCTCGTCCGTAAGAGCTAACTTCTGAATTCTTTTCTTGAATTCGTCTGTGTTGCCCAGGTCAATCTGGGGTAGGTTGACGACATTCGCTAACGCCTGTCCCAGCGTTATATCATCTTCATCTCCCTCACTGGTCGAAGGATCAACTTGCATTGATCCCGGGTCTTGATTGGGTGGTAACGCCTCGGCCGGCGTTGCCTCGCGTAGTATTTCAGCTTGAATTTCACGATCCTCACGCCTATCTTGTATCCTTTTGCTTCGTCGTAACTCCTGAGCTCGAATAGCACGCACTTTGATCACATGTTCAGTGATCTCCTGGTAGCGTTGATGGGGTAGATCCTCTCCCGTTGGATCTATACGGCGGTCCGCCTGAACATAGTCGTACTCCTCGTGGTCTTCATCACGTTTGTCGCTCTCAAAGTACCGCGACAAACAATCGGCCACTTTATTGAGCTCGCCTTTGATGTATGTTATATCAAATTGATATCGTGATAAATAGTCAATCCACCTCCGCTGCCGTGGTGACAACGTCGATTGCGTTTTGAAGAATTCAAGGGCTTTATGATCCGTGATTACATGGATCTTGTATCCCATTAACTTATCTTCCCACTTTAATAAGGCCTCGAGGATCGCCAGGGTTTCGAGTTCATGTACAGCATAATTTTGCTGTGCATTGGTAAACTTTTTCGACATGAATCCTGCGGGTCTGCAGGATTGCCAGCTCGGTCCTTGACCATACATGGCTCCAACTCCTGTCTTCGACGCGTCGCATATGAGCCAAATTGGTTCATCTTGCTTAGGATCTATTGGTCGAATCACTGGTGTGCGTGAGCATATAGCTTTGATCATCTCAAAGCAGCGCTGGTGGATGGGTCGCCACATGAAAGGCGCCCCATTTTGCGTCATAGCCATCAGCGGTCCCGTATACGAGGATATATCAGGCAGAAAATTGCTGATATAATTCACCAATCCACAAAAGCGTTGAATATCATTGTAATCCCTTGGCGTTCGCCATTCACGAATGCGGTCTAGTTTATCGGTATCCGGGTGGATACCTGTGTCGTCGATTATATGTCCTAGGCAATCTACCGTTTTCGAGTAAAGTTCGCACTTTTTCCACTTCAAGTATAATAGATTGGCTCGAAGTCGTTCGAAAACTATGCGTAGATGTTGTTCATGTTCCTCTATAGTGTCCGAATAAATGAAGATGTCGTCCAAGTATACGTGCATAAACCGGCCTATGACATCCCGAAAAATGGACGTCATCAATCGTTGGAACGTTGCGGGAGCATTGCAGTCGCCTATTTGCATTATATTGCTCACAAACGTGCCCATAATAGAGGCAAATGCTGTCTTGGGTACATCAGTTTCGCGGATGCGAACTTGCTCATATGCATCGGTCAGATCGATCTTTGATCGATACTTTGCCCTCGCCACATCTTCCCGAATGCGTTCTTGGTCAGGTAAAGGAGTCACATCCTTCACTGTATTGTCATTGCGTTGGCGTGCGTCCAATGCCGTACGCAAGGACCCATCCTTTTTGGGTATACACAATAGTGGGGCCGCCTGGTACGTTGTGGCTGGCTCCCACCACTTAGCCTGAATGTAGCGATTGGTCTTGTCACGTAGTTGGTCCTGGAGGGCATGGGGACACCGGGGGAGATGGTATTTATACTGCTTTGTTTCATCGATCAGGTTGATCTCATGATTTACCTCCCGCCATGGGGGTAATTCGTCCTTGGTACCGTTCACTATATCGGCGAATTCTTCTTGCCATTGCTGGCGCAACCTTGGTATATCATCTTCTGTTAGATGATGTTCTTTTTCCTTTCCTTTGCTTGGTTTAGGTATCGGCGGAGGTCGTCGATACGACGGTCCCATTGGTTTTGGTATGTCCTTCTCTCGTATCGCTCTAATATGTGGTTCCAGTACTTCCGTTGTGCCCAGTCTATACAATGGGGGTGTGTAGCTTCGACGATTTCTAATTGTCTGCCCGTCGAAGCTGATTTCAGATGCTTCTGAAATCTCTTCTGGTTTGGCATTCCTATACATGCTGGAATGCCTTTGTTCGCTTTGGTACCCACACGTAGCGGCTATAACTGAATTCCATTCATCGGGCATTCTTGGATCGAATGCCCATTGGAGTTCTGGGGGTGGCACTGGTCGATCCCAAAAGGATCTGGTTGTCTTCACTGTTTCAGTCTCGTCTTCCTCCGGAATCCTCGACTCTTCTTCATCTGTCACCATGTCTTCTATTTTCACTTTCGACGATGTAGGCTGACACTCCTGCCTCTGCCTGGTGTTGGTTGGTTCATTCCTATGAGCCATTCGTTCCCTTTCTGGTGGTTCAGCTTTGTTCTGAACCTTAGGCACTGATTTTTTCGGCTCCGGTGGTTCAACATTCTGAACCTTCGTCTGTTTTTTCTTTCTGATTTTCGCTGAATTTGCTCCTTCGGGTAACACCCCAGGTGCTCCCCCCGCTTTCAGAGTACCCTGGTACTCTTCCTCACTCATCATGATCGAAGAACATCCTTCCGGTAGTGTGGCCTGCACACGACATTCCTCTGGCTCATCTTCCACTGTCGGCGGCCGTCCTTTGAGTCAGGGTTTCAATATCCCCTTCTTCTCCGTGGTTCGTTGGCGCCGCAGTCGTCCATCTGTGTCGGTAATTACCACTCTCTGGGCGGGTAAGGTTTGGCCATTAACCCGCACCACGTTATCCTTGAAATCAAGGATCACGTTATTTTTACGCATGAAGGGCGTGCCTACGATCATATCATAGCGGTCAAAATTCGCTACATCGACATACTCGTTCGATGCCTGGTTCCCCACGGCCACATCGACCATCGCTCCGAACAACACTTTGGCCCTGCTTCCTACAGTTCCCAGCTGCAGAACCAGTGGTTCTTCTAATTCGTACACTGGCAAGTTGTGTACACCCAAGAACGACGGTGTTATCCCAGTTGTGGTACTTCCGGAATCCCATAATGTCCACGCTTGGTGTCCATTCACATCAACATAAGTCACCAGGCACTCCTTGTCCTCCGGCTTCAGCTTTGGCCGCTGAAGCTTCTTTGCTTTTTTCTTCAATTGAACTTTGCGCATCCGTACACCCATTGGGCTTTCTTCCTCGTCGTCATCGCGCTGCTCGTATTCGGTCATTGCCCCGAATACGTCGTTTTCGTCCTCGCGGTCGCGTGGTTCTGCCATCGCGGCTAGTCTCTCATCATCGCTCTCCCGTGAGTAGTACGCATTTTCGTACACGTCGACCATCACATATTCGGTCTCGTTGTCCGAATACTCTTGTTCCGATTCAGGAGCTTGATCGTCCTCGTCATCCTGCTGGAGTTCATCGTCGGCTTCGGCTCCTTCATCCTCGTCGCTTGATGCTTGAGTTCCCGGTACAGCTGTATGAGCAGCTCGGAGTTGCGCTCTGGGCCTGGGAGTGGGGCCTAATGGACATTGACTCGCGTAGTGGCCCGGCTTATGGCAACGGAAGCATGTATTTGCCTGCCGATCGGTGTTATTTGCTGCGGGAATGGTTGGTCGTTGTTGACCTCGATCATCTTTTCGCCGCTCCACGACTCCACGCTCGTCTTTACGACGATCCGAGGGTCCATTGTCCCGCTGCACATTGCGTTTGAAAGGTACAAACGGCCTTCGGTACCCTCTGGGCATTGATTTGACGACCACCCGCGGGTCTCAATTGTCGGCCATATCGGCCTTCTTTGCAATGAAAGAAGTTACTATCTTATTTGCTTGAGTCTCCTGTCGCCGCTGTCCATGACCTACGCCTAACGTTTTGTGATGATTTGCACGGCGCTCGTAGTATTGAGAAGTCTTGAGTGCCGATTCATACGCAATCGCGTATGCTAAGAAGTCATCCACCGTGTTGAGCTCCGGGGTCAGCCGATCTTGCTCTAATAGGTGTCTACGCATCGCGACAGGCAATCCATCTAGGAATGCCACCAGTATTACACTGGATGACGGCAACACAGCCATATTCTGGCTGTGGTCAATGAGGGTATCATAGAACCCTTGTACTCCCAGTTGTTCGGAATACTTCGTAGCACTGAACGCCTCCTGAGCATCTTGCATCGTAGTGGCGTTCACAAAGTGATCGTACAATCCGACGATCACATCCTTGAATGTCCAGTATTGCCTCGACCGATATATGTGGCGAACATGGCGTTGGAACCATCGTTTCGCCTCTCCACCCAGGAATTCTGACATGGCCAACACTCGTTCAAAGTCGAGTTTAGGGCCTCCGTACATACACGCCGCCAAGTGGTCACAAAGCTCCATCACCCACAGCTCCATCTCGGTGAAGCTGGCCGAGCCAGTATACAGGCCCACATGTTTCCCGTCGGATTTACGCATCTTCACTCCATCAGGTAGCCGAATAGCGGCTCCCAAGGCGTCGTCCACAATGGCCCCCAGTCTATCATGCATGTGCATCCTATAATTTCGATGTGCTTCCGATATCCCTGGGGACCTATCATTCATTTGTACCACAGGAGGCATTGAATATGCTCGCGGTTGAGGCCGGTCCATATGAGGTGGATCATCACGATCCTGGGAGGTTGGTCGTCTCGCTGGTTCGCTAGTTCGCCGAGGTGAATTCGTCATTCTTGCATCGCGTGATAGCTCTACCGATCGTTGAGCTATCACCTCCAAGTATCGTTGGCGCAAGACATCTCGTGGCGTTACTCCATGATCACCTGCAAATTCAATGGCTTGATCATCGATCAGCGTTGACCGTGCCGTGCGCAGCTCCTCATTCCTGATGCGCTGCAGGTTGACACGTTCGTTGAGTTTTTCAGCCATAGGGATGCGGGATCCCGGTCGAACTGCAGATGGTGCTGACTCAGGAATTACGGTATCGTGTCGCTCAAACTTAACCTGAGATGTAGGGTTACTTTGTTCATCCTGAATAGGTATAGCTCCCGGTTGTCCAGTGGTCGTAGTCTCAATTGCTGATAAATCCGGGTGGGCAACGCCTGAAGTATTGCGTTGCCGTTGAGCCGCTGCCTGCCTGACAGCATAATCTACCGTGGCCTCACTTGGCTGTTGGGGCCTATGTAGGTTCCGTATGGCCTCAGTTACCATAGGTGTAGTAGGTACATAATTGTTCGTAGCTTCGAGCGGCGTCGAAGCTCCCGATTCGCCACGGCTTTCCCTCAGCGCACGTCGCTTGCTATATTGTGCGATTTCCTGGGTCAACAACCGGATGAACAACATAATATATTCATCACTGTCGATTGGCGGTACATTCTGCTCCATACGCTCCATTAATACGAAGTGCCTCCGGGTATACTGAACCATCTGTTCTTTCGTCGATTCCTTCGTAATAAACGGGTTATTTCCAAAAGTTAGATTCACTTGAATCTGTAGGGCGTCCGCAGCCACGTCGTCCTCATCGTCAGATGAGTCCGGGTCTTCTTGCGGATTCTGTGCGTTGGTGGGGTTGGGTCTTGACGCCCCGGTTCCTGGCTGTCTAGCAACAAATGGATTGCTGCTGTGGCTCGACAGCGAGGCGGCATATCTTCTAACATGGGGTCCCTCTGGCGTGATCGATGCTGGTTCGGGTCCTACTGTAGGTGCCCGTATAGTCGTTGGTGAATCCGTATTTACGGATTCTTCCACCGCTCTCGGAGTTGCCGCGCTTTCTTGCTGTTCCGGAAATCGTCCGGGTCCCAGGATTCCTGTGGGTCTCGCCTCGCCATATCCTGGTCTTCTCGAGGGTGGCACGTAGGCCGGGTCTCCAGCTGCAGTCGTCTGCGGTTGGGGGGAGTTCGGTACATGCTCGAACTCATCCGTTGGTGCCGGAGATGGCTGTGGTTCCACTGCGTCCTGGTTACTGGCCATGTGATGATTATTGCTGCCACGTCGAAGGTGGCTGTGTCGGAAGCAATAGACGCGGGTTCGATGCACGTAGTAACGTTATGCCGAGGGTTACGAGTATGGAGTTAAGCAGGGTAGAATGCAGAGTAAGGTGATTCAAAAAAATGTAAGGGGTTCTTACGGGGTTAGCTTATATGTCGCGCTACAGTCGTGAATCAGCCAAATATCTGGATTCTGAATACAACGTAGTTTGACAAAAGCTGAACTTATGTAAGCGTATAGTGCACGATAGGTAAGTCAGCAGATAAGATAAGGTGTCCCGTTACATACTGGCTACCTTTATACTAAATAATCGAAAAGTCCGTATGAAACTACCTCTGAATTTCCAGTGATGACGCGTCCCTTTGACTCGATTTCACTGCATCGTCCCTGCGCAGTTATTCTCGACCTTGTACG
>JABAJT010000219.1:0-11255 GCA_018850275.1 Tephrocybe sp. 9174TJB
GTAGTCAGTAATCAACGAGTTCAACGCGCTGTGGCACGTTGTGTTTTTCTTGTTAGCGTTTAATTGGAGTAATCGTACACGGCTGGCACTGATTTCCGCGATCACGTGAAGCCTAGTAAGGCCATTTTTTTTGTAGACGCAATATGGCTTGGTAGGCTTTTGGCAGCGACGGGTCGTCCACTCAAATCCGGATTGGGCAAAGATCGGGGGGGAGATCCTCAAGACTGTGTGGAAGAGCTGGGACTTCCAAAGGGTTGGTCGGCGGGTTACAAGGCCGGCAGAGCTTTTTTTTATGAAATCGCCGCCAGACCGTCCGAACTTCGAGGGAGTTTCTTGACGTGCTGCCAGATGGTAGACTTCCACACGAGATTTGGCGGCGTAGTTTTTGTCTTTTGGTTGGCGGCGTAGTTTTTGGGTTTTGGTTGGCGGCGTAGTTTTTCCGGGGGACTTTTAGTAGCGCAAAAAACAACAATATATTGATTTAAAGAAATGAGGTTTTTACACACGCGAGGGGGGGGGAAGGGAGATTGACGGCCAACGGTTCCAAACTACGCAAAAAAAAAGTCCAAGAAGCTCACCCAATTCTTGCCAATCACTCCTGGGGCGGGCGAGAAGACGCTCGAGAGGGGACGTCTTGTTTGTTGTGCCCTGATTCCTCCGCAATGGGTTGCAAGGGGGCCAGTGCCGTCGAGGGAGAGAGGAGTCCGGGGCCAAGTGGAGGCTGGCCGTACGTTTGGGGCGGTGTCATGATACACATGCGCACGTGATCATTCCCTTATACAATTCCGTACTACTTTCCCTTTTCTTTATCTTGATTCACTTCATTATTCAGGTGTGTAGCTACGTACGCGTTCGCTCACATTAATATAACTTCGTTATTCAGCTATTGACGAGCCGCCTTGCGAATCTCCGGTCAACGCCTTACACTTGAATCAAGATCCAAAAAAATTTTCACCATGACAGGAGGCGGCGAACCAGTGAGCTCCGGAGAGGAGGTGGAGACCCGTATTGCCCAGGCCGTTTTCAAGGCTCTCAAGGACGAACTGGTGCAGGAGTTTGACTCCCAGTTGGCGGCCCTGCGTGGGGAGTTGACGACGTTGCGGGGCGAAGTAGCGGCTCGGTTTGCTCAGGCTGACCTAGTCTCAGCGGCACCTCGTCCACCAAGGATTAACCCACCTGCTGTCTACGATGGGAAGTCGCGGGCGCTTGCAGACCAATTTTTGCGCCAGGTGGAGGCTGCGGCTGAGTTCGAGACCTTCCGGGACGATAAGCAGAAGATCCTGTGGGCACAGTCGTTCCTTACCAGTGTGGCTCAAGAGTGGTCCTGTGTCATCACGACGGGCCCTGACGACCCTGTACTTAACCCTCGGCGCTTCGATTGGGGGAGCTGGATGGCAGACTTCACTGCGGCCTATTGTACGAGAGACCCGGCACAGGATGCTATGACCCGTTTGGGAGCTCTGCAACAGGGCTCAAAGTCAATCACGGAGTATTGCACAGCATTTTTGGAGCTGAAAGGGAAGTTGGGTGCAGCCGATGCGGAGAGCGAGTGGGTGAAGGACCGTTTCTGGAGGGGTTTGTCGACGGCAGCAATGGAGGCGTTGGTCAACACCGAGTACAAGACAGTGGAGGAGGCTCGAGACATCCTCCTTCGACGCGAGGCCAAGTTAGCCGACATTGCAGCTAGGAAGAAGACTGGTGGGTGGCTTGCCTCTTCTTTGCCGCGTGCGTCGGCGGCAGCTTCCCCAACCCCCCAGCCTCCTGCTCGCGTTGCTCCACCCCCAGCTTCAAGGGACCCGGATGCGATGGACGTGGACCGTGGGCGTCGCTCTTCTGCTTCCAAGAAGTGCTTCAAGTGTCAAAAAGAGGGTCATTTTGCGGCCGATTGTCCAGAGTGGTTGGTGGCAATTAAAGCGGCAATACGTGAGGTGGTTGGAGAGGCGGGAGGTGCGAGGGAGCCAGCGCCAGCTGCGGGTTTTGTCTAGGGTTGCCTCGTGTCGTCACGACGAGTGCAACCAACAGGTTCCATGTACTTGCACCTGATATTCATACAGTTTTGCATGGCCCTGATGATGTGACCTTGAAGAAGAGGCGTCCGCGCCAGCGTCAATGGCGGCGGGCAGCTGTCATTCACGCACGAACCCCCCGCTCTCCTTACTCCGCACTTGAGCTACCAGTCACTCTGCAGATTTCGTCACCTACTGAGTCCCACCCTCACCTTATCGACACTCGCGCCATGTTGGATTCTGGTGCAAGCTGTTGTTTCATTCACCCGCGCTTTGTTTCGGAGCAGGCAATATTGACAATTCGAAAGAAACGCCCAATGCGCCTTCGCACTATCGATAACTCAGAGGTTAAGTCTGGTCTCATCACGGATGAAGTGCATTTACGTGTGGTGACTGGAGAGCATGCCGAGGTGTTGGTGTTTGATGTGGCAGACATTGGGGATGATAACCTCATCCTTGGTGTGAGTTGGCTGAGGCGACACAATCCGTCCATTGACTGGGAGCATTCGACGCTTGAGTTTGACTCTGCATTTTGCCAAGAGACGTGCTTACCAGTGGCCACGCCTCCCCCTTCCAAACCTTCCGCACTTCCCTCCGGTGGCCCTCGGTGTCCTCCCTCAAAGCGACAGTTGGAGTTGGCCCGGCGCGCAGCTCGGCGCGCTGCAGCACAGGCAGCTTCAGGTGAGGCGGCGGTATCAGAGGTGGACAGGGAGAGGTTGAAGTTACTGCAGGCGGCGTCAACGAGTGGTGGGCAGCGGGTGCGCAAGCCGTCTGCTAGGAAGTCTACATGTTCCACGCCAGCAGGTTCTCGCCTACAGCAGGTGCCCCCAGAGTCATGTCACCGTCTTAAACGTGCTCGCACGAGGGTTACGCGGTTCTGGCGTGGGCAAAAACAGGCTGCGGTTCGCATTGCACGTTTGTGCATTGAGGAGGCTATTCTTCATGCCGAGGGGACTGCAGGGACGAGTAGCGGTGGAGCGTTCCTTGAACAGCAGTGGGATCTGGAGTCAGCTCGTTGCTCGGATGGGCCTCGGTTGTTGCGCGTTGCAGCAGGGCAGACATTTTCGCAGTCTCTTGCGGAGGACGCTGCCAGGAGGGAGGGGAGTAAGGTGAAGTCAGTGGAGGAGATGGTGCCAGAGGAGTTCCATGAATACCTGGACGTCTTTGACAAGAGTCGGTCGGAGCGCCTGCCTAGTCACCGCCCGTATGACTTGGGGATTGACCTGGTGGAGGGTGCACCTCTTCCCCCTCCGGGGAAGCTGTACCAGCTGGCACCTGCAGAGCTGCGAGCGTTGAAGGAGTTTATCGATGAGAACCTGGCGAAGGGGTACATTAGGCCTTCAAAGGCGCCTTGCGGGGCTCCAGTCTTCTTTGTGAAGAAGAAGGATGGGTCCCTGCGACTGGTCGTTGACTTTCGTGCTCTCAATGCTGTGACAAAACCCGATGCTTACCCCATTCCCCTTACAAACGAGCTCTTGGACCGATTGAAGGCTGCCAAGGTGTTCACCACCCTGGATATGCGCTGGGGATACTACAATGTTCGCATCAGGGAGGGTGATGAGTGGAAGACTTCGTTTCGTACACGCTATGGCCAGTTCGAGTTCTTGGTCATGCAGTTTGGGTTGCGTAATGCTCCAGCAGCCTTTCAACGGATGGTTAACGACCTTTTCCATGACTTGGTGGATGTGTATGTGGTACTCTACCTGGACGACATTATTATCTTCTCGGAGGACCCGGCTCAGCACGACGCACATGTAACTGAGGTTTTGCGGCGCCTTCGGGAGGCAGATTTGTTTTTGAAGCCGGAGAAGTGCAGGTTTCGGACAGAGGAGGTTGACTACCTGGGCTTAAAGATCACCCCAGGCCACATCGCTATGGACCCAGTGAAGGTTAGCGGTGTCACTAGTTGGCCAACTCCACAGAACGTTCGTCACGTCAATCAGTTTCTTGGGTTTTGCAATTTCTACCGGCGCTTTGTGGAGGACTATGCGGGGTTGACAAGGCCGTTAGAGCGGCTGAAGAGGAAGGAGTGTGTGTGGCGGTGGGGTGAGGAGGAGCAGAAGGCGTTTGAGGCGTTGAAGGCGGCGTTTGTGGAGGCCCCAGTGCTCATGATGCCTGATATGGACGCCCCGTTCCGGGTCGAGACAGATGCGTCCGATTTTGCTGTTGGGGCTATTTTGTCGCAGAAATCGGCGGATGGTGACTTTCAACCTGTCGCCTACTACTCAAAGGCTATGCAGCCAGCGGAGCGGAATTACGATGTCTACGACAAGGAGCTTCTGTCAGTGGTGCGGGCGTTTGAAGCATGGCGACCATACCTAGAGGGCAACCCTCATCAGGTGGAAGTGTTTTCAGATCACCGAAACCTTGAATACTTCATGACGGCGCGCAATTTGAACCGTCGGCAGGCCAGGTGGAGTCTCTTCCTCAATCGATTTCATTTTGTCATCTTCCACCGACCTGGGCGCCTGAGTGCAGGGCCCGATGGCTTATCGCGTCGGCCTGACCATGAGACACCGGAGGGGGAGAGGGATAACGCTGGTCAACAGGTCTTGACGCCAGGGAGGTTGGGTGAGGTTGGTGTGGGGAGGCGAGGAGTGGTGTTGACCTTGGAGCAGTGTGGTCGGTCGGAGGTGGTGGCAAAGGTGGCGGCAGTGCAGACGGTGTTGGCGGATGCTGATATTGTGGAACGGGTGCGGAAGGAGTCTGTGAAGGATCCCAGATTGACGCCTATGTGGACACTGGGTACGGCGCCGGCGTTGGTGAGATCACGGTTGAAGGACTTCAAGGTTGACAACGGAGTTGTGCGCTTTCGGGGGCTCATCTATGTCCCTGACAGTGATGAGGTGAAGCGATTGATCCTCCAGCTGTACCATGACTCCATACCAGCAGGCCACCCAGGACAGGCAAACACGCTGGCGTTGATATCGCGCAACTACTACTGGCCCAGGATGTCCGAATTTGTGAGGCGTTATGTGGAGGGGTGTGAGATGTGCCAGCGCACGAAGCCCCGTCGTCAAAGGCCGCATGGTCCTCTCCAGCCTCTTGAGGTCCCAGCTGGTCCGTGGCAACATATCACCACCGACTATATAGGCCCACTCCCCGTGTCCCGTGGTTTTGACGCTATCCAGGTTGTCTGCGACAGGTCGACAAAGCGCGCGCACTTCCTAGGTGCGCACTCTACAGACGACGCAGCAGCAATGTGTGACACGTTCATGGAGCGTGTTTGGTGCTTGCATGGGACGCCGAAGAAGGTGACGTCGGACAGAGGGCCGCAGTTCGTAGCGCGGTATACGAGACGGATGTGGGAGCGCATGGGTATCAAGCCGGCAATGTCGACAGCACACCATCCTCAGACGGATGGCCAAACAGAGAGGGCAAACCAAGAACTTGAGGTCTACCTGCGTGCCTTTGTGGATTATTATCAGGATGACTGGATGGATTGGCTACCATTTGCCGAGTTTGCTTACAATAACCGTGTCAATTCCTCCATTGGCATGTCCCCCTTCTACGCCGAGTATGCCTATAATCCTACGTTCTCTATCGACCCCGTAAATTCGCAATCGGTGCCCAAGGCAGACGTCCGTCTCGATCGTATTCGCGAGATCCAAGAGGAGCTGAAGTCGTTGCTCGAGTTGGCGGCAGAGCGGATGAAGCGTTTCCACGACGCATGGGTGGACGAAGCGCCAGACTACGTTGCGGGGGATAGAGTTTTCCTGGAGCGTGCTGACCTGCGTTCCACGCGCCCCAACCACAAGCTGGATTTCAAACGATTTGGTCCGTTTAAAATTGCGCAGAAGCTGTCTGGTACTGCTTACCGGCTCGAGCTCCCGGATGGGTGGTCAATTCACGACGTCTTCCATGTATCTTGTCTGGTCCCAGCTCGAGAAGACACTATTCTGGGGCGTAAGCAGGAGCCGCCGCCGCCAGTGCAGATGGAAACAGGCGAGGAGGTGGAGATCGAGAGGATCTTGAAGGAGAGGCGTACGCGCGGGGGGGTTTCAGAGTTTTTGGTTAGGTGGAAAGGCTATGATGAGAGTGAAGATGAGTGGTTGAAAGAGTACGACATGACACACGCACTGGAAGCCATTCAGGAGTTCCGTCGGAATGAGAGGGAGAGGGGGAAGAGACGACGTGGGAAGGGTGGTTGAAGTCGTTGGGAACGGAAGCTTTTTTTCGGCGCTTACTCTTGATAAGCGGGGGGCGAGTGTCATGATACACATGCGCACGTGATCATTCCCTTATACAATTCCGTACTACTTTCCCTTTTCTTTATCTTGATTCACTTCATTATTCAGGTGTGTAGCTACGTACGCGTTCGCTCACATTAATATAACTTCGTTATTCAGCTATTGACGAGCCGCCTTGCGAATCTCCGGTCAACGCCTTACAGGCGGGGGATAGTGCATAGGGGGGCCGTAGGCTCCATACGCGCCTGGAGGTGGAGGCGGAGCGTAGTACGGGTGGTAATTGGGAGCAGGAGGGCGGCCGTCATGTCTATTGTACGCCGTTGCTGATTGTGGTTGACTTTCGGGGCCTTGATATCCCAGATTAGGAGGAGGTACTTGAGGAGGGCCGTAACAGTGTTCCCCGTATCCGTAAGGCCCCGAAGGAGGAGGAGGCGGGTAGTAACCGTAGTTGTGACGGTAGGCGTTGCTGTCCCAGGGAGGAGGAGGAACCGGATGGCGAGCCGCGAGGTGATCCCCCGTTGCTGCGTCGGGGGCAATGTGGGGTCGAGAGGTGTGCGCCGTGGGTGGCGGCCCGTACCAGGGGTGCGGAGAAGGAGCGGGTGCATTTTCTGGCGCAGGACTGGGCCGTGTTGATTGATCCACGGCGGGAGGAGGAAGAGACGCGGGGGCGTACGGGCTCGTCGGTGCCAAATTTGCGGCTGTTAAGGGAGAATTGTAAGAAGGAGCCGGGACCGCGTGTGCAGGGGGTAGAGGGGCAGAGGGAGGCCGTGCAAAACCTTCAGACCTTTCTGCAGCAGCAGAAGGTTCATTAAGCGGGGGAGGAGGAAACAAAACTCCGACAGGCGGAGGTGCCGGAGCCAAGTGGCCATTTTCAGCCCTCACAGGGCCAGCAGGCTCCTGCAGGGAATTGCCTTGGGCTGGGGCTTTAGGGACGGGAGGGCTGAGAGGGCGTCAGTCGGCGCTAGGCGGCAACACAGGCCCTGCTTCCGTTCAATCGACCTCCATGCTGTCGTTGTCTGCAAGGGTTGTCGCGTGTTCTTTGGCGGCTTCCAAAGGCGCCATTGTTGGAGGGGCAGGGTGTTCTTTGGCGGCTTCCAAAGGCGCCGTTGGTGGAGGGGCAGGGTTGTCAAAGAAACGAATTTTCTTTGGGGCGGGGCGCAGGGTCTCGTTCTCGTCCGTCGTCAGCACACTTGCGCCGCATTTGGCGGAGGTAACTGGGAGGAAAGGGTCCAAATGCTGAGCAGCGGCGGGGGAAGAAGGTTTGGAAGTGGGGGGGGCCAAAGTCGAAGACGACTCGTCGACCTTTTGCTGGGAAGTCGAGGGTCGTGTGACGGAAGCTGGAATTAAGACAATTGGTGGCGGCGGGAGTATACGGCGAGGCAGAGATTGTGCCTCACTGTGGGAGCTTTGGGCAGCTGAAGGGGCCAAAAGCCCTTTGGAGGCCACCTCCATCCTTTTCTGGGTGATTTGACGCCGGTCGTCGACGATTTTGGCGGGAGTCGTTTTGTCGCCCGAGTTTGACGCCTTTTGCTTCTTGGAAATGGAGTCAATGATGCCCCCCCACTCTTCCTCATTGTCGTCGACAGAGGTGGAGCGATTGGGGGTGGCGGGGGCAGGAATAAACTCGTCGACGTCGCTGTCGGGCTGAGCCTCCTCCTCGTCGCTGTCTGGCACCCGTCGTCGGCTCCGTCCTGCTTTCTTCCTCTTGGTTCGAGTGGGCCGTTCTGGTGGAGAATTTGACGAGATCTTGATAGGATTTGAGGCGCGACCTGGTGGAGCTTTCCCCTTGATGGCCGTAGCCGCGGAAGGCTTTCGAGGTAGGCCGTGTTTGGAAGAGTTTTTTTCGCCACGACCGACGCCATAAACAACGTGACCGTGGGCTTCGGGCGCATCGGGAGGAGGTGCAACGGAAAAGATGGCTGGGACCTTGCCAGATCGTAGAGCTGAAAAGAAGGACAGCGCCGTCAGAAGAGCGCATGGAGGAGGGACAAAAAAAATCACCGTCGCTGTCGTCCGCGTGCTTGAGAGAGGGCTTTACCTCCGTCTCTCCACGAAGAGCGCTGAGGAAAAGACGAGTGGGCCCGGTGGCCAAGACCTTGATGCCATTTCTGCTGCCTCCAGTAGGAAGTTCGACCCCCCAAGGCCAGTCCACCAACTGCATTCCTTCTTCGGCCAAAATTGATGCCAAATTAGACCACGGTAATGAGCCCGCAAGTACGTCGGGGTCGTTGGGCTTCTTGGGTTTTGTCGTCCTAGAATGGATGGACAGTCCAGATGCGTCTGCCAAAAAATAAATAAGAGCAAGCCCCTCCAAGCAAGAGGCTGACTCACTGAATAGGGCAAAAAGAAGGCTTTTGCAAATGTTGCGCTCAACGTCCACGTTGAGGTGCTTGGAGGGAGCAGGGTTTGGCAATTCTACAGCCTTGGCCTCGCTGGCGGCGTCGTCGATGGTGGTGGACTCGGAAATCGCACGTCGGTTTTCTGTGAGGTCCTTGGTGGCGGTGAGTGCAACAGAATGGCTAATAATTGGAGGATGAGCAGGTTTTCCAAAAGAACAACGGCGTAAACAAGCTGACTATGCTTCGGTTTTACAAAAACTGAGAACTTCCTCCGTCGTAAGGCCCAAGCGGCCAGGAAGCTGACGGACGCTTTAGAGGGCAAAAGGGAAAAATAAAAGAAGACGCACCTCTGCCAGGCCTGGGGTAGCGTGACTGGCGGCGAGGCTGTTGTCCTCATTGATGCAGTTCCCTACAAAAAAAAACACCGCCTCAAAATTGTCTTCGTGAGCGAGATTGATCTGCCAAACTCAATAAGTGGCAGTCAAAGTAGAACTACGCTCATCACTGACGGCTCGGCAGATGTTAGAAAACGCGTTATCAAAAGTTCGGCGTCGCTGTCGGACCGTCTGATGAGAGGCAGTCAGCCTCAGTTCACGATGGAGCGCCAGCTTCTGCCGATAATCGGGATCTTCTTTGAAGGTTACCCAGCAATCGCTTGCTGTGGAGGGGAGAGGGTCAGAAAAGAACTAGAGGGTCAGAAAAGAACTAGTGGGGAAGGGACGACGCACCTGTGGCATCTGGAACCACGTTTCCATCAGAATCCCGGTGCCGGGCTTGCTCCTTCTTTTTGTTGAACTTGAAGTAAGTTTCGTATAGGCGCCAGTCTGATTGGGTCACGCCGCCCGTGCTATGGCGATCGTGGAACTCGGCGTGAAGGGCGGAAACAGGGCAGCCCGTTTCTTGAGCAATCTGACGGAAGCAATCACGAATGTCCTGGAAAGCCTCGTCAATGGCGTCGCGGACGGCGTTGGGACGTCTTCCTTTGCGGGCTTTCTTAGGTTCTTCGTCTTCCCAACCCCAGGGGCTGAGATTGTCTCCCTTGGGGCCGTCGTCATCTTCCCATCCTTGGGCTCCCAAATCCTTGCGGCCAGCTCCCTCGGCATTTCCTGTAGGATCCTTGGCCGTCGTTGCGTCTTCGTTTCCCCCACTAGTAGACCCTTTGGCGGGTTTGGAGGCAGCGGGGTCGCCGCCAGAGATGACGCGTGGAACAGGAGCTTCGTGAGAAGCAGAAACCTCACGAGTGACGGAAAAGTCGCGAGGAGCGGAGACGTCACGAGAAACGGACACGTCGCGGGGAGCAGAGGCGTCAGAAAGAGGAGGATGGCGGGCAACAAACCCAGTGAGACGCTTGGCGCGAGGGGTAGGGCTGCCGGGACGACTGTCGGGCTCACTGTCATTGGGATTGTAAGGGCTTAATGCAAAAGACGCCATATCTACGTCCTCCCAGCCGTGTTCAGAAGGCCCACCGTGTGCAGAAGGCCCGCCGTGTTCAGAAGGCCCGCCAAATAAAGTTGGCCCTTCAACAAAGGTGAGAGGCTCAATGCCAAGGTTGTGAGCACGACGCTGCGAGATCATCTGCACGTCGGCGTCGTCTCGAGCACGAGGGGTGGTTTTGATGGAGGGACGAAGCTGGTAACCGCCGCCAGTCTGCTCCGCTTCCCCCTCTTTGTATTTGTCGGCTAAAAGGGAAAAGACATGAGAGAGAATAGCAAGATGAGACGGGATAGCTTACGACTGAAGAGATCCATGTTGAGGGAGGGCGCGTTTGGTGCCAATGCAAAAAGTTTTGGAGAACCGCGGGTCAAGTTGGAGAACAACCAACTGCGGGAAAATTAAACAAGCCCAGGGTTTTGTGCATGGCCTAGAGACGTCGCAAGGCCAAATTTAAACTGTCGTTGCTGCCGCGCCTGTCCCGATTGTACGTCAAGTTCCGCCAGAGGGGAGAGAGGGGGAAAAACTTGCCTCAAACCCAAAGCCATGGAGAAAAAAAAAATCACAGCCGCCAGAACGGCTTTGAGAGGACACCAAAAAGAGGAAAACCGTCCTGTAGGATGAGCCTGGTCAGGTTGTGTCGCATTTCCAAAGCCTCCATGAAAAGGAGGTTTGCCACCGCAGAAGGAGCAGGGTGCGGATCAAGAAGCCCCCTCTTGACGATCAGAAAATGCCGCCATCGAGCGCAAACAACAGGCCGCCAGACGGCGGTTATAGACAGTAGAAAGACAGGAGGAGAGAGCAGAACAACCGCGCAGAGGAGGCCAAAGCGGCACAAGCAAAGACGCAGGGTTTTTTTCTGTATCACTTTCAGAACATGGGAGAATTTTGGAATTTGTTTTTGTTTTGGAAGTGTGAATGACAGCACACGTAAACACTGCACGTGGCTTTGTACTTTTGAACAAACAACTAAACAACTGCTCTCTTCTAAAGCTTTCAAGTCCACTCCGCCAGCGTGACGCTGATGACGTTGACACGACTCTGTCCCTTGTCCAATCGAATTTCTTTTCTTCTTTTCCCAACCAAAGAAAAAGAATACTAAGGAACCCAATGCAAGGACAAAATCCACCCAAGGAGACTGAGCGCGATTGTTCTGCTTTCGCAGGGCAACCCCCAGAGGATAGATGAAGAACGAAGACGGTACGGCGGGCTTACTCCACAATATATGGCAAAGGTAAAAACCTAAAACCACAAAATATAGGGAGCTGTTATAAGCCAGCGGTGTGTGT
>JABAJT010000220.1:0-11244 GCA_018850275.1 Tephrocybe sp. 9174TJB
ATGCTCGTAAATTTGTGGGGTCAACTAATCCTAATCCTAACCCTAATTCGGGATTCTAAATCTCGAGCCGCCTCCATCATGTCCAAACCTCGACCTTTGAGAGTAGCCTTTATTCATCCAGACCTCGGAATTGGTGCTTAGCCCTGTAAAACTGTATTTTATCTGCTCAATTTCTGGCTGGTTTGATAGGTGGTGCTGAGCGCCTAGTTGTTGACGCGGCGCTTGGTCTTCAAGCGCGTGGTCATTCAGTGGACATCTACACATCTCACCATGACCCAAACCACTGTTTTGAAGAAACAAAAGACGGTGAGTCGCTGGTTGCCTTTTTCTGTATCAATGGTTCATTGCTATCTTCGATAGGTAGGCTACGTGTCCACCACGTCATTCCTCCACTCCCTCGGTCATTAAAGGGCAAATTTCATATTCTCTTCGCCCATGCACGCCAATTGCATTTAACTGCTCGACTTCTGTCTCAATCTTCACCCAAGTACGACGTGTACTTTGTCGATCAACTCTCGACATGCATACCATTTCTTCGATTCCTTGGCAATACGCGGGTCGTGTTCTACTGCCACTTTCCCGATAAATTGCTAGCCAACGGTGCATTTGTGGAGGGCGAGAAGAACAAGAAGCAAATCAATCTCTTGAAGCGGGTGTATCGTTATCCAATGGACTGGTTGGAAGAGACAACAACACGTCGGTGCCAAACCATTTACAAATTCTTCTCTTACTCAAGTTTTCTCAGGACAGGCGGACATTATTCTTGCAAATTCTAAGTTCACTGCTAGAGTTACGAAGTCATATTTCAAATCAATTAGACGACCCCTTCGTGTTATTTATCCTGGAATCAACATATCGACTTACGAAGGCGTGGCGGATCCAAATGACCCTGACAGCATTGCCATTCTTTCGTATGTTTGCTCTTTACCAGTTGAGAATAACTTTGACTCAGTTCTGATTTGAAAAGCGACAAACCAACCCTGATTTCCCTCAATCGTTTCGAGCAAAAGAAAAATGCCGCTCTTGCTTTGAAGTCTTTTGCGAAATTGAAGTCGAAGCGGCCGTCTCAATCGTTGAGACTTGTCCTTGCGGGTAAGTTGTTCGAAATCACGCTAACACTTTATTAACACCTTTATTAGGGGGTTATGACCCACGTCTGGAGGATAACATGCTAACACTCTACTCGTTGATTGACCTCGCGAAGGCTCTCTCCCTAACATACAATGTCATCACGCCTGCTTCAAGCAATAAACCTGTGAAGATTCCGCCACTCAACATGACGCCGAAAAACCCTGACGTTCTCCTGCTTCTCAATTTCACAACCTCACAACGTACCGCTCTCCTTTCCAGCCCTTCGACCGTAGCATTTCTCTATACACCAGCCAACGAACATTTCGGCATCGGCCCTGTTGAAGCAATGATATGTGGCGTCCCCGTTCTGGCATGCGATAGCGGAGGACCTACGGAGAGCGTTCTCGACGGACCACCAGAAGAGCGCACGGGTTGGTTGAGGGCGCCTGACCCGGAAGTCTGGGCTGATGCTCTCCTCGAGATCGTTTCTATGCCTATTTCGGAACGGCAGTCATTGTCGGAACGCGCTAAAGCACGCGCTCGCGACTTGTTTAGCATGGACGCGATGGCCGGTGGTATCGAACAGGCGCTGAATGAGGCAGTTGGCATGGGCGATGTACCACGCTTGGTCTGGAATGCATGGGTGATGTTCTTTGGTTTTTTGTTGGCGTACTTCCTTGGACCACTCGTTCTTCCATCTCCAACTTGATGTAGTAGCCAGTCGTTGTCTGGATGCTAATCATAATTTCAATTGAGGACTTGGCGTTGGGACGGGAATCCATTCAGCCAAGAACACAAAACTACAAGTAAAAAGTACAATTTGGTACACGGTGCCTTATAACGAGTTCTCTTACTGATTCTTCCTCTCTTTGACGGACCCTCTACACAAAATACATCGACCTCTTAACACGTTCGTTCGTCTCGTCGAAATGCTGCCTGAAATAATCGAGTTGCTGATCCTCGTTCTCGGATGCGACAGACGACATGTCATCTAAATTGTCAAGATTGTCAAAATGAAATTTTGCCCTCCGACAAACAAGCTGAAACCAATGTCAATTCAAGAAAGTTATAAGAAGGAAAAAGACAGACATCAGCATCTGTGCAGTGTAGGGTCAGATATATAGATTCAAGGAAAACCAAAACAATACGCACAGTAAACGGGTGCAGGAATCTTTACCGAACGTGTCGATCGAGAATAGCAGTGACAGAGGGCATATCTAGATAATAAAGGTCAGCTTTTGATGTCAACAAGAAAGCTCGCTGGAACTGCGTACGCAAAACCTTGAAGCCTTTGGACAAAAAAAGTCAGCCTTCTGAGAGACAATATCCAAACCAATGACACGTACTGGTCAGATGTCAAGTTCAAGTCATTACGAAGAACAGTGTAATGGCTCGGGCGACTCGCTAGATGATAAAGGGATGGGCAATAATACTATGTTGTAAGCGGCATACTTACTTCCTTTCAAACCGGGTTGTGATTGAAGATAGAAATCCTGATGAACAGGATGTATGATATCTGCAATGAGATAAGGCATTGCAATGCCGAGGAAAGATGTCAACGTACCCTGGTCAACAACAAAGCCAGAGGGGAGGTTTCCGTTTCCTTTGGGGTCTTCAGATGCATGGTCACCAAAGAACCTCACGTGGTGACGCTTGCCGACGACTATGAAAGTGAGGCGCGGCCAGCGGTTGGGGTCAGGTCCGTAAACTTTTGGCAGGACATCTGGTTCGGCAGCATGAGCCACTTGACAAGTGGTTTGTCTGTTTACAACGTACCTTTGATAGCAGTTATTTCCTGGTCTTTGACCGTTTGAAATTCTCCTTCAGACACGCCGTCTCGGAAGACAAAAATGTTTTGAGGCCGCACGGGCTTTGAAGGTTCTGGTGAATTTGCTTCCTCAAATCTCTTCAATGCGCTCTGAAGCTGGCTTGTTAGCAAAGCACTAGTGAGATTCCAGGTTTGCATACGTAGAACATTTGAGAGAAATCTTCGATTATTTCGGCCCTCCTCTTCTGCACCCTGATTGACGCTATATAACGGCAGAACATACGATCTGTCGAGCTAACCATGGCAGAAATAGAAGGGAGGTGACTTCCCGGACCTGGATGGCTGACATCAGCACCTATCAAGGGTAAGTAGCAGCCCACGATTAGTATAGAGGATATGGATCGTACCAATGATCATTGTTGGGACTTTGGTCGCATTTTCCATATAGCTGTCTGTTGGCGCGCAGTTGACTCCTCCTAGTTTCGCATTGATCCTGACATCCAATATTTATATTGAGCTCCATTGCAATGCAGAGTAGAACTTACTTCAGGATTAAGTTGTTTTGATACTGATTTGCTCGTTTCTGCTGAACGTCACCAGCAAGCTTCCTTGTCCATCTCTGTATCTGGATTAGTGGACTTCATGTTAAATAAAGATCAAGGCAGCTTACGACGCATTGGGTGGAAACACCTTGAGTAACATCCCCAAACCTCTTCACATCATTGTAGGGCTGGGGAGCCGATTCGGGCAAGATAACTACCATCAATTGGGCTTTCGCGCGTCTTCCTTCATCTGTGAGCACCTTAATTGAAGGATGAATCAATGCTAAAAAAGGTACAGTGATCGATTGAAGCGTACATCTTTGATGTTTGAGTGCAGATTCTTTCGGGCCACACCACACGGTTCGGCCACCACTGAAGACAGCTTAAGCATTTAGATCATCTTAACAAGGTATGATACTCACCCATTCCTGAAATTCTCACGTTTTGGCATAAGAAAAGTAAAAATGAAGGAAACATACCTCTTTCAATCATACATTGCTTAAGATCGTTGACAAACGTAACAAGGGTTTGATGGTCTGCGTTTGCAAAGTCCACGACAGTCCAAAACTTCAAGTGTGCGGGTCGAGTGAACTGTTTTCTCATCACATCCCACGCTCCCGAACGCTAAAATGCAGGTCAACCCTTAGAATAAGCAGAATTGGAAGTTGGGAAGTAAGAACCTGAAGTTGAAGTACTTCATTTCCGCCAAAAACGATTCTGGGCGATGGGAGGATACGCCCGCGAACAGATAATGGGGTGGGGTTGATGCTTATCCCCGACTGAACCAGAAAGTAGCTTTGATCGTACTTGAGTTCTTGCCATCCAGCTCGAATTGCATTCAAGCGCTCCCGCGGATTCTTCGTCGAGAATTCGAGCGCCTCTCGGACAACATCAGGCGACGACCGATTCTACCGTCGAGGAGATTAGTGTGGCAGGTGATAGACAGATCAAAGAAGAATGGAATCATACCTTGTACAATTGCTGCACCGTTTTGCATACACTCATTGGAAATGTTCCAGCAGAACCCAGTTTGACTCCCAGAGAGCGGCTACGAATGGTGTAATTGTGTGTGCGAGCAAAATGTTCCTGCATGGATATCAGCCAATATTTTAACGGTTGTTGGTGGCGCAGTGCTGACCCCAACTGTGATCATTTCGCCGCCTTTATCAAAACTGATTTCTCCAACATTAGGAAGAACGTCTTTGATTGTCTTTGGCGTTCTTCCTGCATGGCCAGGCAGATCAATCTCTATCTTGACGTTTTTGAGAAATGAACGCAGCCGTGGAATATGGTCCATTTGGCTCCCAAGGTCCCGAATATTACGTAGGTGAAGAATATCGCCACAGATCGACTCCAAATTGCGCGCCGGGAGACTGCATTCAAACAGTCAGTCAACAAAAGTACTGTTGATCATACTTGGCCTACATGACGCCAATGGTGGTGTCTACGTTCACTATCATTTTCCCCAATGTCGGGCGAACGCTCCTAGAGGAAAGCATTAGCAAACGTCATTATCAGCTCAACGAGTCGACATACTGGAAGTGACCACGCCACAACTCGAGAGGCTGGATCTTCTGGCTTGTACCTAGCAGACATTTAGGAATCGATTACAACAAAATGGACCTGACACTAACGTTTGTCCAGAGGTGTGAAAAAACTCTTCGCATTGAAAATCATTGGGGCAGTCCTGTCAAAGGTTTCAGATCCCCAGACCAATCAAAAGAGGAAAGTCAAAGGACCTACATTCGCGGTGTCGATTGGACGAATAAGTTTAACATATTGATTGCTGTGGATGCATCACTTTCTGGACGTATACTTCCTGGGTCACCGTTGATCAATCGATGGAGAGTTCTGTAGATGTTATCATGTTCAATGATGATAGAAATGAATTGGCAGGTAATATTATACAAACCCGACGTCAATCTTTTTGACAAACGTGACTTGAATTTGAACATCCTTCGGGCGATTCGAAGGGATGCCGTTCCACGGGACTTCAAACTGGAATCATATCTTTAAATATTACTCGGACGATCAAAAAGTGTTGGACCTTCTTACCTTTTGAGATTCAAAATCGTAGCGTCTAAAGGAGAAAAGATTCTTCTTGCCATCATAGACTGAAAGCGATGCTCAATAACGCTGACAGTTACAGAAAATTGAGACTGACCACCGCGAGGATTGAAAAGCTGCGGTGCGATTTTGTCCTGGAGTCGCATAAGAAGTTCGGTCCCTTTCACTTTGCCTATTTTAATTTCACGCGTATTTTGCCAAGAAGGGCTGATCACTGGATGTGGTCAGTACCATTGAATATGATATGAATGGCCAACAATAGACTCAAGAAACAACTACTAACCGACTATTTTCTCATTAATGAACGGAGAACATGGGAGTATTGTTACAGGCAACTTACCATCGTAGTGGTAGACTTCACCACTGTTGTGAGTCGGGCGCTTCCAAGTCAATTCATACCCATTGGTATGAGCGGTGACCTTCTTGCCAACATTTCCAGGTGGGGCTTTCGGCATCGAGTAAGCTTATGCAACGCGATTGATGGTAGATAATATAAAATCCGAGGCGATTGATATAACAATTGGTATAGTATGACAGAGGGCTTCGACTCGTCCAAATCTGCTGTGGCGATGGACGTATCGCTGGAGCAGATTGGGGCGAAAGGCAAGTCCTGAATTGTGGTTTGATTGGTCGTGTTGAATTATTTATGGGTTCTGGCGATCACGTTACCGTTTTTATTCTCCACTTCAAATTCAATTTACGCCTCCCCCTGGGTCTATGCTTCATGTAGGACGCACGGGGCTGAGGAGCTGAGGAGACTCAGAGATGCTATCCAATGAATGCGACGGTCACTGGTGGACTGTGCATGTCTATTCTACCTGCCACTGATGCCTATCACTGTTCGGATTGCCGAGCCGGCAGTGAATGATGGTCATTGGTCGTCGCGTCGCGCTCAATCTTGTCAAGTATTAGTTGAGACCTCTCATATCCTCGACTTACTCTCAACATGACTCAATATGTTTTGGAAAATGCGCGTGAAGAACGTTTCAAGTTACCTGGATTCGGCCTTCCTTTGAACTACGCCCCTAGCGACGTTGAACTGTTTAGAAATGCACTGGACAAGTTACATTCCGGTCAGGCTCAGTAAGTGACATTGCTGAAGCGATTTTTGGAATCGCGTTTTAACATGACGTGAACAGATTGCCTTTGACGACGTTAAGGGAATTCACAATGTTGAATTTCATGGATGAGGTCACCGATAAACCAAACTGGCACGAGAAGGCGAGCTGCCGCGTGCTCATATGACTCCCGCCGTTACTGACTGACGATGGACTTGATGTAGGTGTTCGATTCCAGTATCACTTCAAAATGGAAAGCGGAAGCCCTCAGTGAAGAGAACGTAGACATGACCGAAGCCATGGTCGATTACTGCATTGCAGAACTTCAGTACAAGACGAAAGAGTTCCTCAAGACGGGCGCTGTCAGCGTTTACAACGGCGATGTCGTGAAATCCGATACGGTCATCTCTCAGGAACTCAAAGAGTCGCTTAAAGCAGCTGTCGCGCCCCTCGAGCGAGTTCCAGAGCATGCGAAGGACTGGCATCCTAAATCCAACAATATGGTTCTTGACCTGGTACATCCTTCCCTTTTTCCCCTGATCTATGGGCACACCCGTATCCTCCCTGATGATATTGTTGCACTCGACGATTGTATCGAACGTAGTGGCCAAGGCGTTGTCGTACCGGTGCCCCCCGAAAGCGAAGACAATTCGCGGCAAGTAACTTTCCGACTGGTATCAGCTACTATCTTTAGTAGGCAATTCCAATGGCTACCTTGCGATGTTGACATTTCCGACCCTGCTCGTGTAAAGTGAGGCAGTTTGGACTTAATCTGCTCTTCCTTTGCTCATAATAATCTACGTGTATACAGGATCAAGAGCTACATCAACAACCTTCATCCTCAATTTCACAAGGCGTTATATTCTGTCGTCGAAGAAATCATATCCCATGCTATTCCACTCTGGAACATGTCGCTTACTCCTCTAAGGGAACCAAAATTCAGATACGACCGCGTTGTGTACTTGGGATGTACTTACAACCCGGACCCTGAATATGGACCTAAAACAGACGGGCCACAACAAGAAGAAGATGAAGACGAAGATGATTATTTAGAAAGGAGGGACGAGTGGATTAGAGAAACCCGCGTCGTCGTCCAGCCCGAGCCCGAAACCTTCGCGCCTCCCCCTTACAATGATAGCCTCAAAGGAATGGAACTAGAGGTCATGGAAGACGCCGCTGTCGATTTAAGAAGAGACTACGCAGGCCTTCAAGTCATTGTCAAATTCGCAAACATCCACATTACGCCTGAACAACGAGTCTATGAAGGCGGTTCTTGGCACGTCGAAGGCCAACTGGTTAGTTTCACCATTCATTATCATCCAATTCAATATTTTTTCATACTTACATTTCATTCCTAGAACGAACACATCTGCGCATCAGCAATATATTATTACGACAGCGAAAACATCACCCCTAGCAAGCTGTCGTTCCGCCAACAATCAGAACATGATACGCTTCATATCGTGTATGAGCAGGACCATCACGACTGGTTAGACGTTGTATACGGATGTCATCAAGGTCGTCCGGCGGTACAAGACTCAGGTACTGTCGACACACCCGAAGGCCGGCTCCTCACTTGGCCCAACGTTCTCCAGCACCGGGTGGAGCCATTCGAACTGGCTGATCCCACCAAACCAGGCCATCGCAAAATCCTCGCCCTCTTTCTCGTGGATCCCAACATCCGCATCATCTCTACAGCCAATGTACCTTGCCAACGACGTGATTGGTGGAGCGATGTTGTGCGGCGAGGGACATCCATGTCGAAGCTTCCAACGGAGGTACAGGATCACATATTCACTGACGTGGACGGGTTCCCGATCAGCTTGGAGGATGCCAAGGAGTTACGGCTCAAACTCATGGAAGAAAGGGCGGTGTTTGTGCAAGAACAGAACGACGAGTTCCGTCAACATCATTTCTCCCTTTGTGAACACTAAAAAGATCCTTATGATACAATACCTGTATAGTATTTTAAACAATGAGTCGTAGGCCTCACTCCACGTTTTGACAAACATATTGTATATTTTCTGTACTACAAACTAAAAACTAGATAAAGTAAAATGGAATCCACCATTACAATCCAGCGTACGCGGTGTGGAAGGGGGGAACACGAGTAGGCCATCAAGGCCGACCCGTCCAGCCTTCCGCACGGGCGCACGATTACAAGAAAAGGAAAACCAATAACAGGGCCTGCGACATAAAATACTACGTGATTCGTCGATGCTGGTCGTTAACCCAGGACAAGCCTGGGGGGAAAGGCAAAAGTTGTAGGCGCGGCTGGCGGCATGAGGGGAAAATAAAAGAAACCAATGTGAGTATGGTACAATGAGCGGGTTCGTGTGTACGATGTGGTGTTAAAGAGTGAAGCCGTCGGCACGCCGATGACGAATGCAGGTTGAGGGGGTTAGTTGTTTAACGTTAGTTATAAATGTGTCGGGTTTTGATGAAGTCGGGGGGGTGATGATGATGTTGATAATGTGGGCGTCGGATGTTCCAGTTAGTCTTTTAGAGAGTCTCTGTGATGGCAACAGAGAAGTCGGAGAAGTACGCGTTCTGTGTTTTCGGGGAAGCAAAGTCTGGGGACGATCCTGATTGCACACACACCATCAGTACGGCATACCTAAAAAGAATTGGACTTTAATTTAGACGTACCTCCAAAGAATGTCTGCATCTGGATACCACGGATCCTGCCTGCGGAGCGAGCCCTGATAATGAGGTTCTTGACGCTGACGACGCTCTTGCCGTTGACGAAGAGCTCAAGCTCGCCATTGGCCTTGCCGACGTCGTTGAGGCGAACACGCTCAGATACGGTAGTCCAGCCACCAGCCTTGAAGTCGAAGGCACCGCGACCAACAGAGGCGCCGTAGGTGGGGTTGCACTCAGAGTAGGGGGGGACATCGCACTGAACCTTGTTGGCCTTGAAGCGAGCATCGGTGGACGGAGGGAGGTAGGTGTAGAACTCTCCAGCGGCATCAGCGCGCCACATCAGACGAGCAGAGAAGCATGCGTCTGATCGACGACCACCAGAGCAGCTCACAGCTTCCTCATCACTGTCACCGCCGTCTACAAAGAAATGATGGTTAGTTATTTATAGATTTTAAAATCGACTGATGGCTTGAACGTACAGAGACCAGGGAGCTTGCCACCCTTGTTCCAGGCAAAGCCTTCGTCAAAGTACACCGAGTAGCCAAAGGTGGCCTCCTTGGCGGTGCTGAGGTCAACGCTGCTGGGACCAGGTGCGTAGAAGGACAATCCACCCTGAGGTTGATGGGTGAATGTGTACGAGCCCTTGGGGTAGTGAGCCTTCATTGCCTTCTTGCCATCGGGTGCAGAGACGTAGTCATGGGAGAGAGCAGAAAGGAGCTTGGTGGGGCGAAGGGTGGCATCGGACAAGGGAAGAGGGTTGGCAGCGAGGGACGAGGTGGACCAGGACTTGGAGAAACCGTCGACGGGGAAGAGAGAGGCAAGTTTGCCGGTGGTGACAAGGGCTTTGGTAGTAGTGGGAGGTGCGACTACTGCCGAAGAGGTCTTGGTCTTGACGGAGGTGGTGGATGCAGGAGTGTCCTTGACAACGGTGGTGTTATTGACACCATTGTTATTGGCAGTGGGCTTGGGTGTCGATGATGGGGCAGCTGAGGAGGACACGGTGATAGCTGTATGGGCGCGGCACGCAGAGCGACGGCCATGGCGAACAGGGACAGCGTTGACGAAGAGGACGAAAGCAAGGAGAATGAAGACAGTGCTGCGGGAGAACATGATGAACTTGAAATGAACGAGTGTCGTTGGAAAGTCTAGAAGGAAGGAAGGAGACTTATATACCAACGGAGTAAAAGACCGACTGGAAGGGAAGGGGAAGGGGTAAGGAGGGAGTAGGGAGGAACAGAACAGAAAGGGACATTGGACTTTTATCCATCGACCACCTGATGGCCACCAAACTTTCCTCAAGACTTGGCAATCTCAGATCCCATCACCGGCGCAATCACCTTTGCATGCTCGAGGTTTCAATGGTCCATTCATGGACAATGTCAGGCTGCACAAAAACAACACAATGACCCTCGAAATTTGTTTCAAAGGCAAGCACAAGAGCTCTAGCGGCGTTACATTTCGGCATCGGAGAATCAGTTGAGCAGCCAGCTGGACGCATCACAAGTTATCAGTCATCCTATGACACCCAGTTGTGGCACCACCATGACCCCATGTGGGAGCCGATGGGAACTGTCGGAAATTCGGATACATCAGTTTCTTCTTTCCAAGAAGATAAAAAAAACTTCAATATTCATATCGGAGACCTGCAATCTGATGATTGAGAATGGATCTGAATGGATAGGGTATTTTAGAGAGAATGCATTGCAGCGTGCCAGTGGCAAATGAAACATTGCAGGCGATAAATTGGATCAACACATAATGGCATTCGTTAGTTTGTCGCGAATAAAACGGGAGAGAGCTAGTCCTTTTCCCAAAGAGGTTTACGTGGGTGCCATTTGGTGTCCACAGAGGCCTCGAGGCCGAGAGCAGGGCCCGGTCGGCGGTGACTTGCCACCCTGGAAGTTTTTTCAGAGGCATCATTGTTTGCCAAACAAAAGACTTTAAAACAATGAAGGCGCGTCAATAAGGCTCAATAAAACGCCGCGTTCCCAAAAATAACGCGTTGCCATAGGACCACGCGCCGGTTGGGAGCCAAGTCTCCACAGATGTGCTTTGGACACCGAAGTCGAATGTTCACCGGCACCCTTAAAAACTA
>JABAJT010000224.1:0-11091 GCA_018850275.1 Tephrocybe sp. 9174TJB
TTTTTTTTTTTTTTTTTTTTTTTTTTTTTTTTTTTTTTTTTTTTTTTTTTTTTTTTTTTTTTTTTTTTTTTTTTTTTCTCTTTTTTTTCGTGCATGGAATAGCGTATCAATTTCAACCGAAATGAGTAGAATAGAAGGGCTTTTCGGTCCAAATACGCCAGGGCTACGTTCTTGAGGCACTGGAATCTCAAACCTGATATACCCACATAAGAGGTGTCCATGTAGTGAAATTATAATGTGGCTGGACATTATCAGTAGACCACATAAAAATGTGTCACTATGTCTACCAGGCCTGGGCCATATTAATGTCACATTATAATGCCACATCCTATACTCCCACTGCCTTTCTATTCACATTATAATTTCGCTTTTGCACCACATTATAATTTCCTGCCCCCTCTCCCAATTCCCTGCCCCTCCCCACATTATAATTCCCTCCCCTTACCCACATTATAATTCCCCTTCCCTCTCCCAATTCCCTGCCCCTCCCCACATTATAATTTCGCTTTTGTACCACATTATAATTCCCTGTCCTTCCTCACATTATAATTCCTTGTCCCTCCCCACATTATAATTCCTTGTCCCTCCCCACATTATAATTCCCCTTCCCTCTCCCAATTCCCTGCTCCTCCCCACATTATAATTTCGCTTTTGCACCACATTATAATTCCCTGCCCCTCCCCACATTATAATTTCGCTTTTGCACCACATCATAATTCCCTGCCCTTCCTCACATTATAATTCCTTGTCCCTCCCCACATTATAATTCCCCTTACCTGCCACATTATAATTTCACATCCTTTCTCTCATTATAATTGCCCATTTTTATTTTCAAAACAACTATATTGCAAGTCATGTCTATAGTCCATCTATTTATTAGGCTACTAAAGGAAGGAAAGAGTTTAAGAATTAGATCACGGAGCAGAGGACGACAATTGTGAAACAGCGGGTGTGGGGTAACGGGCGCGAGTGATGGTGAACGGGCGCGAGTGATGGGTAATAGGCGCAAGTGATGGACAATGAGCGCAAGTGATGGCTCCGGTGTTGAATCAGTTACTGGAGATGACGTGTGAGACATGATGTCTGTTGTTGATGGCATGAAAAAAACATACCGACTCTTTTTCCCCCTTGCTGACGAGGCCTCGGGTGCTTTGCGCCTGTTCGGTTGATAAGACAACAATCAACGACGAGATAACATCAATGTCGGCTAAACACGCACTTCTTGCCTTTCAGTCCTTCCTCCTCAGTCACAGGATCAACAACTCTCTGTGCCAGGCCCGCCAGGATGCGTGTAACATCGCGAAGGCCCGCCAACCAGCTATTGTCGCCGTCATAGCGCCGTCCAAGTGCCTCGATCTTCTCTCCCCACCACGCGAGCGTGAGAACAACCAGGAAAACTCCCGTTCCTCCGCCTCGATTCAACCCCTCCCAGTTGACAGCCGCATCCTCATTCACCCTTTTCAAGCCGCTCCACCATTTCCACCACGACTCCTCAAAGAGAGGAATCGGGCCAATATCTTGGTCCACAGTCTTTCGGCCATGTTTGATCCATTCGGTCACGAGATTGGGGCGATCGTTTGTTGGCAACCTTTCTTTCTCCTACAAAATATACGTGAGTAACTCGTTTCCTGCGCGGATTAGATGCTTACTCACCGGAAATCCTCGTAAACGTTCATACTCTACCAAAGCACGGACACACAGATCCCAGTCCCTGCCCCATTCTTTCGTCAACAACCATGCCAGTCCATTGAGTATCGCCGTGTTACTTGCTGGAACCAAAGCTTCAAGGACGAGGTCGGCGTTGTTTTCCGGTGGGAAGGCAGGGTCATTGGGTGTGAGGAAGCCTGCAAGAGGCTCGGTGGTGGTGGGGATGGTTTGTGGGACGTGTTGTTCATCGTGCGTTCCAGTTTTGTCAGCGTGTTTCTGCTGCTCATCAGGCACTGGGCTAATGTTAGCGTCTTTGATCTCCTTCTCAACCACGGACCGGCGTTCGACATCTACATCCAACTCGTGCTCATTATTCAACGGCTGACCAACATCCGCATCTCCTGCTCCTGTCGTTGCCCCCGTACCGTTGTCTACTGTCGTCACGGGTGCCACAATGCTTTCCTTTGAAACAGGCGATGTCTTCCTCGACTCGGCGTGGGCCGCGGATGGCCAAATGGGTTCGATATCAGAACCAGTCAACTCATGGTTCGAGTCGATGGATGGTTCTTCGGCAGAGGACGACTTGGATGGTTCGTCGGCAGAGGACGGCTCTGTGGTGACATGCGACTTCTCACCATTGGCATGGATATCCAACTCGCGCTGATTACTATCGAGCTTCCGCGCCAGACAGGCCTCTTGAGCTAGACAGTCCCACGAAGTAAGTTACATTTTCTTCCTCTAATGTTCAATATATCTCACAAAAGAATTTTTTTCCGTAGGCTATAATGGACCTCTCGGTAGTGGAGAAGCCTTCTGGATCCCATTCAGGCCAGATTTTATTAACCTGGGCGTGCTCGACCGTAGAATGAGCACTAGGAATGTACGTTAGTCATTTTCCCAATATTGTTGAATGTTTGTTTACCTTCGAAGTTGTATCGCCCCGTCGGCCATTGGGCCGACCAACATGATCGACGCATAGCAACCGTAATGCAAGTAAAATGCATCGGCGAATGCTATCAGAGTATTCCCCGCATCCTCGATAGCTCTGAATTGGTAAGCAAACGTCGTCAACTTCACATGCAAACAACTCACTCATTATAGGCTTCAGGAGACTGCCGCTCGAACCTTGGACCGTTGTGATAGACTTGCATCGCTCTTTTGTAAGCCTCCTCTGCCTCACGCTCATACGATTGTCTGACGTGTGGTGGTTCCATCTTGTATAGGTCATGCATACATTCATTAGTAAAGTTGAGCCGGGTACCCGTCGCCGTGCCTCTCGCCAACTTTGCTGTCCATTGGTCCGTGATCTCCTTCTTGTGTTTGGAATGGTAGGTTGCATTGTAATAAAGGTTGTATCCAGACTGCTTCCTCGGCTTCTCATTCAAATTTTTCTCGAGGGTCTCGAGAATGCGTCCGACGGATTCATTGACTTTAACTTTGGTTGCACTTGTCTGCACATTTTTGCAGTGGTAGCGATACCACTGCCCGAGTCTCTGGTGCCTGGTAAGCCTCTAATATTAATGAGTTGGATAGTAATGCTTACCTCACGATGGGCGTTATATTCTTTTGTCCTTCTTTGCCTCTCTGCCTCCGCCAGGTCCTCGGGGAACTCCAAGACACTGGAGACCAAATCTCCCGCACTGGGGAGGACCTGTCCATCAACATCAAAAGGTAAATCAAAACCGTACCGTTTGAACCAGTCTTGAGTGACTTTCGAATAGAACATCCCGGCGAAATGAGCGCCACGCGCCGAGGCGTCAAGATATTCATCCTTTCTCGATAGGAGATACTCGAGCTTAGAGCCTTTAGCCCACATAGTTCGTCCGGCGACCATTTTTGTTCGTGTTGGTATGTGGTGAGTTGGCGATACTCACGTGGTCGTGCGCCGTTAATAATATTCAAGAGTTAGCTTGTGTTTGTACTTTTTGTTTGTAACCCTTGAGACAGCAAATGCCAGCACAAGATCCCCTTGTCGTTCGTTGTCAAGTCTCTTTCGAAGATGCCCCACCCTCCTATGAGGCCGGTAAGTCTGCTGTTGACATTTCAATCCATTTTTGCCCTAATGAACTTCCAGCTACGGCACCTCCAGCCCCTACGGTTGCTTCGAGATACCCGTCATCTCAGGAGAACGATTTTCAACACGGCGACGGGATTCGACCGCTGTCGCCGGACTCCCTTGCACGTTGGATAGGAAGGGTGGCTCTGACCGACTCGACCCCGCTGCCGCCCGCTGAATACGTTTATGTTGGAGCAAACGGACGTCGTTATGTTCAGCGCAACGTCCCTAGTCCTGCTGATTTACCTCCTGTCCATGGTCACAAGTTTTACTCTGTGACTATTGGCCAGCAGGTGGGGATATTTACCTCGTGGTGTGTTATTTCAGCTCTTCTCCCGACGAGTCTAAAATCATTTTGTTCTAGGGATCATGTTAAATCATTAGTCAATGGTGTCCCCGAAGCCTCCCAACGTTCGTTCAAGTCTTGGGGTGCCGCCCTTGCTCATTACACGCAACAGTTCCACGAAGATAGGGTTCATATCAGGGTTCTCGTTGATGGTCCTTATTTTTGATCTTGTAGTAATTCATACTTCGTTTATTCAATAGAACATCTCACATTGATTGACACTTGCCAAAGAGGCCAAGCATTGACACGAATAGTATAGTAACATCAATGACAAGGTGAAACTTAAAACTAATATAGACTATTCTACTCGACTTCGTCGGACGCTTGAGACTTGCGAGGGCGGTGTTTGTAATGCTCAGTGTATGCCTTGAAGCCATGAGCCGTAATATAAGCCCTGTTGACGTTCTTATTGAGATGATGACAGGTGGCAGGGAAAGAACCAACTAACATTTCACGACGAGTTTGTGCTTTGGCCTTCAGCTCTTCTCGATGACTACAAAAGACATTTAGAGTCAGAGTACCCAGCCCATGAGAGTCTGAGACTTACCACTCGCGATATCTCTGAGCATGAAGTAGTCGAGCCTGTATCTTGGATTCCTGTACTTCCGGTGGGAGGTTCTTGAATTCGGCACGGGCTTTGGCTGCACGCTCGCGAGCTTTCTCGTTCAGCCTTTCACGATGCCTAGGATAATGTGGAATTTGAATTGGTCAATGTTATTATAATTTATAACCTGGAGACTCACCTGTTTCGAAATTCCTGGAGAGCCCACTGACGTGCAACAGCCCTATCTTCATCATCGAGGTGTCTTCGGCGTTTGGGCATAAGGTAAGCCGACGTATGGGTTGAAAGAGTTAGGAAGCCGAGGTGTGGGTGAGTGAGAAAGAGTGGAGGTGTGACCGTTGTTGAGGTTGGAAGTAACAATGTAGTCATTAAACAATGAAAGGTTGTTTGCGTGATACGTGGAGAGTTCGCGATAGCTATGAAAATGAAAATTCACATCAACTCGAGTCAGACGGTCCAATCGTTCTAAGACTGGTAAGAAACATACCTGGCAGTCAATTGCCTCTCTTCAACCACTCGTATCTCTAATCAGATGAACACCGCACTGGCATTGGCCTCGATCGCGGGCTGAGTACGTAGTGAGTTCGCGATGGGTTCAAGAAATCAGACACTGACCAGCGATATCCAGCAATTCAAACTTGCAATCGATTGTCTAGAATATACAGAGTCAGTTCCGGAGCCCTGGTTCGTTTCTGAGGTCGTTGGAGGTGAATGGAGTGGAGATTGAGAGTGTTGAGCATGATAGATCTCATTAGATAATCCACCTAGATCTACAAATCAACCAAGATCAAACAAATCAACGTAGAGATAAGTGATCGAACATCCTCCTCTCGTGTTGGCGTCGAGCTCGTTGGCGTCGAGCTCTGCACAACTCAATGCCTAAAGCTCAGACCAGAAAAAAAGATAAAACTCGTTCATTGTACATCCACAACCTGACGACCATATCCTCACAGTCCTCAACCGCATTGAAATCAGGTCAAGTGCGCACCCTCACCACCAGGCGTCCAAATGAAGAAACCTCGTCTTCAATGGTTGAGGATGTGATGGGCAGGGAACCATCAAACGAAGACCTGGACATTGGACCCGAACAATCCCTAGACACTAGTCCCGAAGTCGTGTCAGGGATTACTGTCAGGATTCCTGCCAAACGATACAAAAATTCGGTCTGTCATAACTGTCAACAATATTTCGAACTCATACTGATATTCTGGTCATTGATAAGGACAATCCATTGCTAACTTGGATTCAATATCGCGATGATTATTTGGACTCTTTTCTTGAACTTGAGGGGCGTGGTCGGTTACATTCGTTCTGCTCAGTGTGCGGCTCCTCGGACCCTATGTTTCGTTGCCTGGACTGTCATGGGCGCCGTATGGAGTGTAAGGCATGCCTCATTGAACGACATCAATTACTGCCGTTGCACGTAGTTCAGGTGCGAGCTTTTAGAAATATCTGATGGCAGGTCATTGGGATCATTTGTATTAGGTCTGGCAGGGCTCGCGGTTCCTCACCGTTTCTCTGAAATCATTGGACTTATCCGTTCATCTGGGTCATGGGGGGAAGCCGTGTGGGTTGAAGCGAGCAGCGCACAAGGACCTTCTGGTTTTTGATACCAATGGCATTCATTCTGTCAATGTTTTTTATTGCGGTTGCCGAGCCGACTACACCAATTATCAACAGATGCTCGACGTGGCATGGTTTCCAGCCACACCGTTGGAACCGCAGACCTGTGCAACCTTTACGGTCATGCGTCAATTTCACAGTCTCAATTTACAAGGCAAGACAACTGGTTATGATTATTATAAGACACTCGTGGCTCTCACAGACGGTACGGGACTCACCAACATCAATGACCGCATGGCACCATTCATGCTCATGATCCGAGAATGGCGCCACCTCAAAATGGCCAAGCGTTCAGGCCGTGGTCATGATTCGGGTGGGATCAAAGCAACTCCACGCGGCGGATTGGCCCTCGACTGCCGGGCATGTCCACATCCGACAATCAACTTACCTCCAAACTGGGAACAGGCTCCTGCAGAAGAATCGTAGGTCATTTTCTTCCAGTGATGCCGTTCTGAACCAAACGAAATGTAGATGGCTTTATCGTCTCATCCTTTCCCAAGATGCAAACTTTCGATTGAAGAATCGCCTCCGTTCGTCTGAGAAAAAGGACCCTTCTCTTGGCCCTGGATGGGCGTACTTCGTGGACTCAGACGAATACCTCAAGCATCTTGCTAACTACGTCGATCAAGATGAAGTGAGTACTTTCTGTTTTGAATGACCATCAACCACGGCTGACGCGTAACGGCTTTCAGATCAGCCACTGTGTGGGGTTTGCTGCCCTTTGGCTGGCAAATTCCAAGAAGTCTAAGGGTCTTCGGGCCACGGGTGTTGGATCGGTCAGTTGCGCTCGGCATCAATACTTTCGTCCCAATGGAACTGGTGATTTACAGAAAGGAGAGCGGTAAGTACATACAATTCCCTCATTCTCTGAGTTGACATTATCATGTTCGTAGCTATGCTAATATGGATTTTATTTTGTTTGCCACCCTCACTCATTCTGTTCTCTTATGGCTTATGGTTGTGTACGACATCGCGTGTCAATATTGCAAGGGATTCTGGCAACGCCACAGCGCGTTACCTGAATCTCTTCGTTTCGTTCGTATTCCTACAGTCGACTTCAAAGTTCCGAAATTTCATCTCCCGCCACACAAGATTGAATGTCACGGTCCGTTTTCATTGGGGTACACCCCTGGAGTGGGAAGAACCGACGGAGAAGGGGTGGAGAGAAATTGGGCGTGGTTGAATGGGGCTGCGCCGAGTACTAGCCAAATGGGCCCTGGCTCACGGCATGACACCCTCGATGACTTCATGGGATTTTCCAATTACAAAAAAACAATCGATCTGGGTACGTTGAATATTCATTTCCTTGTTATGGTCTAGCTGAAAGCGGTAACATTATAGGGTCATCGTTACTCAAGGCTCTCATTGGGGCAATCCCAGAGGCCATCTTGCATCGTCAAGCATTCGAAGTCTTCACAGAATCGCTATCTAATAAGGAGCATCAGGATGATTTGCGCAAATGGGAGAAGATGGTAAAGGATTTTGAGGTTGACCCAAAAAAACCAGATCCGTATATTGTGAAAGAGGATAGTGAGTAGATTACTCATGCAACGATCAATGTTCAACATTCAACGTTCAACAGCGGTCTCCGTGAATGAAATTCGACGACAACTTCTGCAAGAAGAACATCAACAAGTCCGACTCAGTGGCACATCATCAGACACCACGCCGGCTAGCTTCATACTGTCAGGGCTCGATATCGAAGAATCTCAGTGAGTTCAACATTTCGGTTCAGATTTTCATCATCAACGTAACCCGTGACATCAGATACGTGGCTAAACTCGAGGCCCACAATGCCCACTCACCCACTCAACAAGTGACTCTTCAAGGAAAGCGTACCAACATTCTCAAAAAAATCACCAAGTTTAGAGATGCGCAGCGTCAACTCATGCCAGGCTTACCATTACCAGACGATGACAGCGACACCGTAGCAGAACAAATCAACATAAGATTGCCCTCAGCCCTTGATGCTTGTGATCGTTCAAGCTGCGTTCCTGGTCTGACCGAATTGGAGGACCGCTTACGCGAAGCTCAGGCTTCCGAGTCCCTCAGTGATCTCCGCCGACAATTACGCATACGAACTTTTACAAACAAGTTCCGGGATCAAAATGCTTCGAGCCAGCGGGCTTACACACGTATGAGGACCCTGTCCAACCAAGTGGAGACAAGGATCCGGGCTGCACGCGACCGCTACAATGCAGCTCGTGCTGCCATGCTCTCGCTCCGTGGTCCAGGAGAATGGGAACATACATACCGTCTACTGAATCAAAATGACATCGTTGCTTTGAACGAGCGAACATTGACACGGCAAGAGCAGGAAGCGAGGGAACTTGCACAGGGCCTTACTCGGGACAACGCTGACACAGCCGATGACGAGCCTGCAATAGTGTCAACCCTGCATTTGCAGACGGGTGATGGCCGGCGACAGATGTCGTGGATATGGTACAACATCACATCAGACGAAATCGTCAAGGACGCTGATGGTTCTCTTCGCGATGGTTTGCGGCTTGAATGGCTCAAGGCACGAGCACGTGCTGGGCGGTGGCAGGAGGAGGTGATCCTTGTAGATGAAGAGATGCGGCGGGTCCTCGAATATTGTCGGTGGCAGGCTGAGTGGTGGGATTTCCAGGCAGATGCAAAAACAAGGACCGGCATTTCTTCTTCACTGCGCGAAGGATTGAAAGCCTATGCAACCGAGCAAGGTGACATTGAGAGGCACCGGCATCAGATGTGGGAGACGCGATGGGCGGCTGTGCGAGTTAGGGCAAAGGAGGTAGTTGCAGATCAGCTGACGCCGTTTCGACCAATTCAAGTTGACTTGGATATCTTGGAACAGGAAGAGCTGGATAATGAGTGGTCAGATGATGATTAGAAATGTAGGAATGTGTATATACTACAAATAGATAGTTCATTAGTGCTCAGTATAAAATCATATTCACAATTCAATGCATTGGAGAGTGAACAGTAGTCTAGAAATGTCAAATTGTAATGTGAGAGGGGAATTATAATGTGGTGCAAATGCGAAATTATAATGTGAGAAGGGGAAGGGAAATTATAATGTGGGGAGGGGCAGAGAATTATAATGTGGTGAAAAAGCGAAATTATAATGTGGGAGGGGAAGGGAATTATAATGTGGGGAGGGGCAGAGAATTATAATGTGGTGAAAAAGCGAAATTATAATGTGGGAGGGGGAGGGGTATTATAATGTGGGGAGGGGGAAGGGGAAGGGAATTATAATGTGGGGAGGGGCAGAGAATTATAATGTGGTGAAAAAGCGAAATTATAATGTGGGAGGGGGAGGGGTATTATAATGTGGGGAGGGGGAAGGGGAAGGGAATTATAATGTGGGGAGGGGCAGAGAATTATAATGTGGTGAAAAAGCGAAATTATAATGTGGGAGGGGGAGGGGTATTATAATGTGGGGAGGGGGAAGGGGAAGGGAATTATAATGTGGGGAGGGGCAGAGAATTATAATGTGGTGAAAAAGCGAAATTATAATGTGGGAGGGGGAGGGGTATTATAATGTGGGGAGGGGGAAGGGGAAGGGTAATGTGGTGCAAAAGCGAAATTATAATGTGAATAGAAAGGCAGTGGGAGTATAGGATGTGGCATTATAATGTGACATTAATATGGCCCAGGCCTGGTAGACATAGTGACACATTTTTATGTGGTCTGCTGATAATGTCCAGCCACATTATAATTTAGACTACATGGACTTATGCACATAAGAGCACAACTTTCAACTCCAACGTTACGACATCCTAACAACTCTTGTCGAATTTCGAGCCAACATCTAACGTGAATATTCAGACAGAGGAATATCAATCGTTTAAATGTTTGCTTACAATAGGGGCGTTATCATTTTCGTATTGACCGGCGTCACGCGACCAAGTAGCAGATGAACGGACGGACATGAATCGGCCCCGATATTGTACATTGGCCAGCCGTTCGATGTTGCGAAGTGACAGCGCTAGTCGTCGACGGTCCGGGAGATCCAGAGCGCTTCTATCACAGTGTACTACGTATTCCATGAAGCCTGGCTAAACACATTATTCAGTAAAAGTTCAGAAAAGAAAAGACAAATGCGAGTTCAAACATACTAAGATACCTTGTCTCAAGAGAGGGGGGTAGTACCAGTCTGGTACCTCATCATCTAACATGACAAACCCGTTCACCTCTAGTGCACATTCTTCAATTATGTCCTTGATGGCGGACAGCAATGATCGGCAGGCAACTATGAAGTTGTAATGGCCGGCAGCATTGGCATCAAGGCGGGCCTACGTGTGTATCTAGGGAGTCAATTTCTATCGATAACGTTTGATCAACTCACGATGTAGTAAGAGCAAACTGTGAAAAATGATTGGGCGTGCTCTAGATGCCAAGGCTGACCAAAAATGAATGATCTAAACAGTCCCAACAGCATATGTAATGGACCGCTCATGGGCCATCCGTAGTATCGTTCACGCCACGACGGTACATTTACGCGCGGATTTTGTTTTGTCAGAGCCATGAATAAATCTTCTATGAGAGTATATAATAGTAGAGCACGGTCGGTCAATATATGATGTAACACAATGAGGGATGCGTGTGAACTTTATTGTATATTTCCATATGTGTAAGTCATCGAACGTACGATGACGTAGTCGCGTGACTTTCACTTGCCACACGACATATTATAACTCAAATCAGATAAGATTGCTTTGATGGGGTACACGTGAGATTTTCACCCTATATACAGGTAGGTATAGCTGTATTATATATTTCCATATATGTAACTTACCGAACGTTCGATGACGTCTGCTGTATCTCTAAGGCTAGCCAATGCAACAGCGCGTTAAATCTTATGACATTTATTTT
>JABAJT010000227.1:0-10919 GCA_018850275.1 Tephrocybe sp. 9174TJB
CTCGATACTTCATCCGTGTTACTCCCGACACTCTGCAGCAGCAAAAGTAGATACATATGCATGCGGCTGTACTCGCTTGCTCTCTCCCTTAATGACCGCTACTTACTTACGAGAGTGCTGCGGACGACCCAGTGACGCGCACTGTAGCATTGTTATCGTTGATATGTGCATTGATGAGCCTATCGTATGGCTGCATGTATTTCGTCCGGTTTGGGACTATGGAAGCATGCTCCGAGCAGCAAATGTATTGACCAATCTCTACCGTTCAACTGATATCTCATTATCCTCGTTCTCCCATAGGAAGCACGCAAGACTAAAACCCTTCTATGGTGGAACGTCTGGGTCCTGTTAGCTATGCCGGCAGTCTGGATGTCGTGGTCAGCCCATTTCTACATGTATTGTAAAGCTCGACGTCCTCCGGATAGACAAATGTCAATTCCTCATCTAGTCGAAGTAACGTCAACAATAACGGCCATAAATGACGGATATAGGACTAACTGGGAGCTTTAGCGGCAAGGATGTTCTAGGGTAGTAATTAAGCACTTGTTTGAGAGCAAGTGACCGAGAGAAAACCAGCGGTGGATTGCTCATCGTGATGGCTGGTTCTTGAAGCGCAGAAGTGGTGCGAGGCCATTAAGAGTGCAAGCCTTCTTCAAAAACTCGTGCTACACGTCTCATAAGTCTCCGTGTGCGACCTGGAGAAAAGAAATACTCACCTCGAGCAACTCGTTTGCCGTCGCTCTCGAGCTGACATTCACACACAAGCAGACCGCCAAGAATCCCTTCAGCTTCCTACTTAGCAATTTAGGCTTCTTCAACGTCGGTGTCCCATTCGTCGCAATCAGGTATAGCGCCTTAAGCCGCTCCTCATCGAGATACGGCGGCTCATTTTCTATCATCTCTATCGCCATAATCCCAAGCAATTACACGTCGACTTTAGTGCCGTACTCCTTCTGCTTAACGACGTCAAGCGCCATCCAGTACGGGGTGCCCACCATTGTGGCACGCTTCGATTTCTGATCCGTGAGTTTGGCGCAGAAACCGAAATCAGCTAGACAATGGTGCGGTGAGCAAGCAGTCTATGAGGACGTAGTGAACCACGTACTGATATTGACGTGACCCTGCGCGTCAAGGAGGACGTTGTCCGATTTGATATCTCGATGGATGATGCTCTGGCTATGCAGATGGCCCAGTTGCGAGCTGCGCGTGTCGAAGAGAGGAGCGCGCTATGGTATTGTGAAGTACGCAAGCCACCTAGGTTTATCTGTCCCTTTCTAGCGTCGTTGAACATATTTATGCAGAGCAGAAGTATGATGTGGGGTTCGATGACGGGTAGATCGGTGCTTGGGGTTGGTAGGAATGGTGTGTATGAGTGACAGCAACGGGCGCCCGCGTAGTTGTAACAGGGATGTATTGAGAAGACGTGGCGGTGGCAGTAGTAGGTGATGTCTGAGGTGCATGGGACGAATGTGGTCTGTGATGTGAGCGGGGGCGAGACTCTGTTTGACGTCGAGAGGTAGCCACTGTGGCTGATCGGACGCTGAGCCGTCAATCCAGCCGTCGCTGTCGTTGGTCGAGGGAAGAGGCGAGGCCAAAGCCACTGGGAATATCCAGTCTTCGTTCCAATCCACCAGCTGATGATGACCGTCCATCACGACGTCGCCCCTCATCTGCCATTGGACCCTGGTACAAGCCACAATGGTTTCAGTTCAGGCTTCGAACGTGTTGGGCGCAAGTGGAGTCAATGTATAGGGGCACGACCACTGGACGTTGAAGGCGTCGCGACTCACTAAAATCTATGCAAGAAATATTAACACACCAGCCAACTAAAATGAGAGAGCTAAATGACTCACCCAGGCAATACCTGTCTTGCCAGGGCCGAAGACTTTTCAGCGCCGACCGTTCATCACGATTCCACCCTTCCGTTCGCCATCGGACCCTGGTACGAGTCGCAATGGTTTCAGTCCAGGTTTTCAACGTGGTTAGGGTGGGATCAAGACACACCGCCGTTCGTCAAAAGTAACGAACGGCGCGCCGCTAGCTCGCAAGGTCGAGCTGGCAGGCGTGCTTGAAGAGCCGGTAAGGAATGGAGTGGGGACAAGACACACCGCTGTTCGTCAAAGGTAACGAACGGCGTACCGCCAACTCACAAGGTTGAGCTGGCGGGCATGTTTGAAACACCCAATCGTTTATCCACCAGCTCACGATGGCAGTTCGATACTATCCGTCCATCACGACGTCACCTTTCCATCCGCCATCGGACCCTGGTACGAGCCGCAATGGTTTCAGTTCAGGCTTCGAACGTGTTGGGCGCGAGTGGAGCTCAATGTATGGGGGTGCCGCCACTGGATGTTGAAGGCCTCGGGACTCATTCAAATCTACGCAAGAAATATTAACGCGCCAGCCAACTAAAATGGGAGAGCTAAATGACTCACCCAGGCAGTACCTGTCTTGCCAGGGCCGAAGACTTTTTAGCGCCGACCGTCCATCACGATTCCACCCTTTCGTTCGCCATCAGACCCTGGTACGAGTCGCAATGGTTTAAGTCCAGGTTTTCAACGTGGTTAGTATGGGATCAAGACACGCCGCCGTTCGTCAAAAGTAACAAACAGCGCACCGCTAGCTCACAAGGTTGAGCTGGCGGGTGTGCTTGAAAAGCGGGCAAGGGGTGGAATGAGAACAAGACACACCGTCGTTCGTCAAAGGTAACGAACGGCGTACCGCCAACTCACAAGGTTGAGCTGGCGGGCGTGCTTGAAATCATCAGTGTTGGTGGCAACATTGAATAAAATTGTTTGTTGACGCTTGCCAGTTGATTTGAACCACGCGTGATCTGGTACCCAAGCTTTCAGGGTTAAGATTGCATCATTTTGACTTGACTTTGATAATTTCATGCCTCGCACAAAACGAACCGCAAAAAAAACTGCCGGCGAGCCTGCCCCACGTGTAGCGCTCCCTCTGGCACGTCACCCCGCAGCGTTTCCCAGTGGATTTCAAGCCCCCACTTTTGGCCGCTCCAAACCATACAACCTCCGGCCCAAGGTTGTGAACAAGCTCATTGAACAGGATACAAAAACCCTCCCTCAGCAGAGAGGCGAGGCAGTCAGTCAAGGCGACCAAACCCACAACTCGGTAGGTGAAGGGGATGTGATGATTTTGCGCGTCCACTGACCATTGGAGTTAGTACTGTACTTGTTGCAACAATGGAGGTCAGCTTCTCGCATGCGACAACTGCCAACGCGTCATCTGTGACGAGTGTCTGCTCGTCCCAGAGAATTTTCAGACTCTTGGCCGGTTTACCTGCCCCTACTGTCACTCGCACGATAAGAAACTGAAGTACACCCCATACAAGGTGAGCACGCAATGACAACGGTCTATCTAGATTTTTTGTGACAGAATACACCTTTGACATAGGCATTTCAAAATAGCAATGATATAACTCGCTTGACAGTAGGAGCCACCACTCGAGAGTCATTTGCACTCGTCAACACACCTTGCATTCTTGTCCTTGACATTGTTCTAAAGGACATCGCTGGTCGCGGTAGTGCTGGAAAAATTGTACATCAGAATCTCTTGTCGTACTGTGGGCCTGCGGCGCATTACAAAGAAATTTTTTTTGATTTTGCAGACTTGACGGGTGTAGATGCGTACGCTGGTGAGATTGACAATCTGGTGGCCGCATTGGAAAGTGGCTTTCTTAAAAAGTGAGTACTGTATCTGTCCTAACGTTGGTATAATGTCTCATGCAGGTTACTAGCGTTGAGCACATTGCCGTCTACTTCCTGGATCACTGTGATCCTGAACGCGGCGATTTACATATTACAGGAGGTGGTCACGGTTCCGCTGAAGTCGCCTCGGTGCTTGAAATACTTTTTACAAAGCCTCTCCTCCAAGCCTTCTCCCGACGAACCAAGAACACACTCACCATGTCTGTATGTGGTGCAATTTGGGAGCAACCAGACTCTCTCAAGGCAATTCAAGATTTTGTTGACTGGTATGTGCATCTCTATTGATATTTTTTTCCTTATTGATTATGGGAACGTTCTAGCTCTTCATTCGCCTGGGTCCAGGGATTTTCGCAACCCAACTTTCATCCTTGCACAGCCAATATGTTCTTGATGCAGGCCGCGACTTCGTGGTTTGTTCAGAATCGTCGATGGGACGCTATTCTAAGTCAGCACGAGGGTTTGGGAGGGCACACTGGCATTTTGCTCGTGATGCCCAAGGAGCCCATGTACAAGTTTACCTGGTCACACCCCGTCATTCGTCCGTTTGGAGTAGCTGCCCCTATCCAATGCTCTGATTGCGGCGCCATTAGACCGTTCAAGGGGGGTGATCTAGCGCAGACCGCGGTTCAGCAAATCCTGCGTTGCCGAACAGGGGGGTGTCAAGATGTGATAATCAACCTTCCTTTGCATACTACCTTCTACTCTGCAAAAAACGGCGTAACTTGGTACCGTACTACTATTTCCATGGGCAAATAAGATTTTACATGTACTAGTAAATTGAGATACAACGTGGTTTTGCTTTTGTCACCTCACCTCGACACATTAGTCCCTACATAAAATACAAAGAGGTAAGATCTCATGACGTGAAGCAGAAACTTGTGCCATAAACAGATATGAAGACGACTAATTCTTCATTTTCCACTGATGTTCGTTGTAATTGTACAAAAATAGATAAAGTGCTCTTATCGTAAATCACCAGAACAGTCCATTATAAAAAAAAACCTGACTTAATATTCTTCAATATATTCTCCCAGTGCATATCAAATTCCTTCTGTTGAGGAGCTAATTCATTTATGGAATCAGTGGCCTAAAGCTAAACTGACAAACAAATGGGACTCACCCGTCCTAAGTACTCCTCTTCGTTGTCCAATTTCCAGTGCTGAACTTGGTCAAACTCCTCAATAACATCTTCATCCGATCCCAAAATGGTACTGAGAGGAACTATGAGTGCTCCTCCATTGTCTGTGGAACGAATAGTGAAGGGACAATTGTAATCAACGGCGCAGGTGTGGTAAGGGAAATCGTCCCAATCGGGGGTCCTACGGAACGAGTAACCGCGCTCATTGTACTTGATCAAGGAGTCAAAAATGGAATGGTCGAGCCTAAGGAATCCCCTTGTTTTGGCATTGACGTTGACCAAGTTCTTCCAGTTAAATGTCAATTCCGGATACCCACAGAACAAGCGATCTGCAGTCAAAAAATTCATTGTGACTGTTGAGTGGGTTCGAAAAATGGGATCCAAAGAAGAGTTGGTCGAAACAACGACATTGATCCTTTTCAATCCATTGGCAAAAACGTGAATGGAATCAACCCTGGTTGCGTTGATCCAAGTGCCAACGTGGGCGGGACCGGGGTGGGAAGTGATGGAATAAACGGCAAGGAACGTCAGGTTGAATGTACCAACCAACGCTTGAAGGAAATGGGGTGCTTCTTGAATTCCACAGTAAAAGTCAAGGTTTCTGGGAAAAAATTTCTGAGGCAAGAAAACGTGTAAAAGTGCTGACCCTGACACAACTGCCTTGTATGCCCTCATGAGACGTAATCCATCCGCCAGATTAAGTCCTGCGTTTATAAAAACATCGCAAATGCTGCTTCTCGTTGACGCTATGACAAGACGAGAAAACTTGGAGGAAACGAGGCGTAAGAGTAGCCGATTGCGCAGAGTTAACTCCTTTAAAATTTGGCTCCACACCTCAGTTGGAACATCATCCCAAGTCGGAATTTCCTGTAAAATAATGTTTAATGTTGCTGAAGAATTAAAAATCATTAATCACCTGGGAGGATTTGACAACTCCTATCAATGACATGATGCGTTGCGGCGGCTTTTCACCGTTTGAGCTATACTCTTCTTTTAATACATTATATCGACTAAGATTTGATAAGCTTGCAATAGGGGAAGAAACATCATGTCGCGCGGAAGTTTGACTGATGCTGAAACGACTCCCAAATCACGGGTCTTGCAATGAGACTTTGTTAAAAATACATATGGTGACGACATGAAAATAGGCAAATGACGTAAGTGGAAGAAGAGTACAGGGGAAAGGGGATGGAGCGAAACGGCGACCAAAGTTTGTTCAAGCAGAACCGTTCCCATTGATGCTTGTACATTCAAAGTCTTTGGCATATTTGCTCTATTGAAAACAATTAACAGAATAATTTGAAAAATATTTACGACTCACCGATGTCACATAGCGTTCTGGAGTATCCAAATACCACATCTGATTCCACTTCCACTTCATCATAGGATCAACTTTGCATCCAACTAAAGAACCGATAGGAATGTTGAGAGTTCCATTGTCGTCGGTACTACGCAAGGAGAAAGGGCAATTGTAGTCGACTCTGCAGAAGTGATGACCCAGATCAGGCCAATTGGGTGAGGCTCTGAATGAGTAGCCCCTTTGTGTATATTTGTCTAAACATTCGCGTGTAGATTGCTGCAAAGTGCGTGTGGCGAATGATTGGGAATTCATATTGATGATATTCTTCCCATTCTGCGTCAAAGTTGGATAGGCAGAAAAAAGGCGATCGGCCGATAGGAAGTTCATCACCACAGTGGAATGGAACTGGAAGATTGGATTTTGTGCTGAATATTTGCTGACGACGACGTTTATCTTGTGTTCGCGCAAATGAAGGGTGTAAATGGTACGAATGGATGACATATTGATGTAGGGGTGGTCGATGGATGCAATGCTAGAAGTTCCCCGCTCCTTCACCCAATACGTGTGGCTGACTCGTACGTCAAAAGAAGCCAAAAGGCTTATGACAAAATTGAGGCCGTTATTGCAACCTACATAAAAATCAATGTCGTTTGGGACAAACTTTTGAGGGGAGAACAGGTGCAATATGGCGGAGCCTGACACGAGAACGCGGTATCGCTGCATTATATCGAGTATCTTGCCCGCATCAAGTCCTGCGCGATCAAAAACTAGTCGGACACCAATTTTGGTGGACACCAAAACGAGAAGATAGAACTTGCGGTCGACCAAGCGTAAAGTCATTTTATCTTGCAAAGGCAACCACCCAATGATTTCGGACCACATTTCATTGGGTACGTTGTTCAATAAATCTCCCTATGGTGTTATGTCATTGTTGTGAAAAGGTGCAACTGAATGACTGCAAACCTTGAGAAACATATTTTGGCTTAAAGATTTCAACGGCGTTGAAAACGTTGAATACGTTGAACAAACGGGGCGTTTTTGGTCTCAATTGCTTGTTTTAACCCTTTGATTGAACAAAATTTGACAGGAGCGGATATGACGCTTATGACAAAATATCCGCCTCTTTCACTGAGACTACATTGTATCGCGGAAGTTTCTGGTTAAATTTGGCCTGTAGGCAAATGACGCTTATCTATGGTAAATATGACGTACAGATAATAGAATGTATTCTGAGCAACTTTGGATGAAATTGTTCTGTTCTGTTGATTTGTATAGATTGAGGAATGAAGATACATGTGTAAGTATTTACAAACAACGATGCTTGGTGACAGCGTCCGCTAAATCTGCGCGTCTCTTCCTCACCATAGTTTCATTGCGATTGACTACAGTTTGATTGTGGACCTCCCTTTCAATCTTGTTTGATACGGCCTAGAAATATTGTAGCAATTTGCAAATAATGCTATGCAAAGAACTCACTGGCGCTGCTTCGCGACTCAGCAAACGAATCTTGTCCAAATGGATAAGAAAAGAATACCGGCGCTGAACTTTATACGCCCTAAAACTGACTGTAGCTTGGACCAAATGACCGATTCTGAGCCGAGCAGGTGCTAATGGTACTACTCTATAAGAATAAAGGATTAGAAATAAAATGAGTAACAATGAACTGTGACATTACTCGTCTTCACCAGTCTTCTCCTCAAAGACGATGACGTTGTCATCTGTATGCACATATCGTGTAGTCTGTTCGAGTCTTGCTACTGCACCGTGTGGATCAATATCTTGTGGGATAGGAACAGGTTCAAATATGTTGTCCCGGTCGCTGGTTACTATACGAGTTGATGCGGTGAATGCCAATGTATCACCTATGGCGTCTGCCTTGAAAGGATGAAAAGAGCCAACTTCAAAATGGCCTGCTACAAAATCGTGGATATATTTCAAAGCGGTAATGTTTTTGGAAAACATCTCGCATTTGGGGGCTGCCAGCGTGACATAATAATTCCACGAGGTTTTTTCTCGTTGAATGAGCCTAGTGAATGATATGAAATATGAATACAAAGCTTTGAGAAATTTGCTCACCTGTAACCATGTGGCAATGGTGGCAATCGAAACCCCACAAGGTAACTGACAATATCCAGAGATGCCTCCTGGTCGACAATGTCGAAATGGACAAAATGCCTCTGAAGCGATGGATTGACGCAGCGAAGTACAAAAGATTTCTGCGCGTCTTCGGGCTCGTCGTACCAAGCAAGTTGTTGAAGTTGTGCTTCTCCATCCAGAAGTTGCTTCATGACTGAAGTCACAGCGTCGCCTAACAGAGATAAGTAAATGTGATAAAGATGTTTAAATACTCACTTATGTTCTTTTCCCCTAAAATATGCAAAATATTGTCTGAAGGAAGACAATCCGAAGCTATGTGACTTGAAAAGTTGAAAGGCATGTTCCCTGAGATGGTTGACGGTCAAGCTTTGCTGCCAAAAAACTGTGGAGAAGTCAATGCCCTGTCTCAAACTTTTGACAAAAATAGAACTTATCTTGGTTTGCCAAAACGAACAGGTCTAGCTGCGGATATTATGTGGAAAAGGGGCACTGAGACTGTAGAGAGTACAAAATGAGATTCAACTGTGAAATGATAACGAGCAAACGATGGCTGGAACAAAGTAAGTTTTTATTTTGTGCTATACAGGTCGTCGATAACTCCTTGACAGGCGGTCTGCTGCCTCTCCACGCAACGGGAAATTTAACAAAGTCCCCAAGCTCGACTCTGGTTCTGAAGGTTCCAGCACTCAAGGTTCTAAGGGGCTGTTTGGCTCGGATTTATCTGACGCTGAGGACACGCTTGAACAATCTCAATTGGATGAAGGTCACGAACATCCGAGTACTGGAATTGACGCTGAAGGCAGCAATGCAATCTCATCTGCAGCTTCGGCGGTAAATCAGTACGTATTACATTTTCAGTGCGTCAGATTCTCTTCTCACCGTTCTGTTCTATTTGCGAAAGTGAAATCAATGACGGAGACTTAGTAATTATCCCTTCAGTCTCTTCTGCAGTTGACGCGTGCGTAATTTTTTCATTGACACTCAAACAGGCTTTAATTTAACGTCTGCCAGAACTGTTGAGGGAGTTCCAAACAATGGAATTGATAGTACTGCCAACGTTTCAAAGGCGGAGCTGTGCGTCTTCTATCCGCTTATTGTTTTGTTCCCCTTTTGAATTTTCATTGATTGTCTCTGCTCAGCGCTCCTCGCTTATTGCAATACGCCAATTATTTTTCTACAAAGACAGAACAAGTATTCGAACCCGCCATGTGTACTATTGCTGCTGCGTTTCCCAAGGCTGCCCGGCGCCTTCACGAGATTGAAACTTTGCGCATCAATTCGACTACCTTGCTTAACCTTGCCATGGCCGAACCAAACGATCTCAAATTTGCCAAAGGTCAACACATCAAACATCAAGATGAACCTTCCCCATTCTCTTGTTTCTTTGCAATTGGAATGGTGACACATTCCTCTTTAACTGCCGCTGATGAAAGTCACAGCATTTCGATTGCTTTTTCCGATCGGACATTCCCAAGGGCTATGGCTGTCATTGGCGAGGTTTGCGAATTGAAAGAGTTTGTGGTTCCTAACTATGCTGGAGGGACGTCTTTGTCCACGTACCGCGCTCGAAGAAATAGTGTGTAATTCTCTCTTCCTTTTTTCACAAACTAATTTTATGGACTACAGCCGTCACTGCACCTAGTTCTTCTTTACAAAACAAACTGGCGCCTCCCGCTCCTTTGAGAAATAATGTTAGGCCTTCCAAATTACATTTTCAGAAAGCCGTTAAGGGTTTTGGTGAACAAGGTATTTCTGCTTCCTTTTACGTTGCAGGAGATTGACATTTTTTAGTACCGGTCTACAATGGTCGTTCTCCATTTTTGATGATGGACTACTTCAAGTTGAGAAAAATTGATCGTGAGGTTAGAGAAGAATCTGCTGTCGCTGCGATCTTCACTGTTGGAACATACACCAACTCTACTACCCGCCAGACGACTCTCTCTCTTAATATCCAAGACGTCATTCTCCTTGCAGACGCTGACAATTCGGGCGCGGGAAGTGCAACGCGCTCTGTACCATTGTGGATGGTACAGGTTGAAAGGATGGAAACCTTGGAAGAAGGAGAAATTGATGAAATTGATGACACTCCTGGGGAATTTGTTTAGTGTTGCGGGAAGTGGGGTTTGCAACTGCTTAAAGGACTTGTATTTGTATTATGGACTACAATTGGACAATTTTCGTTACAATGTTACAAATTCTAAGAACATATTAATAAGCAAGGCGTCAATATGACAGCGTTGGGGCTGATAATAAATACTGACGGCAAAACAAAAATTGGCTCCGCTGTAAAAATACATGAGTCAAGGGGGAAAAAAAATAGAAAGTTGTGGTTACAAACCACTGCAATGAAAACAAGCCACGGGTGCAAGGACTACGGCGATGCTTGCGACAAAATGTGTGATGAAGCTCAGGTGACCCGACGAATCCCGTTTCACTAAACACGCAATCCCATGTTCAGCAAGACTCAATCAATTCATGAACAATGGCAACTTACTGGTATACGTTCCTCCCCCATTCTTGTTGAATCCGGCGCCAAAGGTATTGCTGGAACTTGCACGGATACCGCAGCCTTGATTCCTAGTCGTGATAGCAGCGCAATCGGTGCCGCCAATAACGGATCCCGAGATCCTTAGAGAGCCTTCATCATCAGTAGGAA
>JABAJT010000228.1:0-10899 GCA_018850275.1 Tephrocybe sp. 9174TJB
GTGCACATCTTGACGCCGCTGTATCGTCTTCTCGAAGAAGATACAATCCGAGATCCACAACTGGGTGCGTTCGATTGCTCATTCATACATATGTTGCATGCTAACAACGGTGCCCAGATGACTTCAAGACATTGGCGACAGAGTTTCAGGATCTTCTCCAGGGCAAAGTGGGAACGACTAAATTCTCGGCGACGTACAACCAGGTTCAACAAGGTGTGCTTGGGGTTTGCAGAGATCGGAAGGCTGCATGAGCAACCCAGGCCGTGTCAAATCCCGAAGCCGCTGCGAAGATGCAGAGAAGTGCAGTTAAGAAGGAGAGTAGAAAGAGGAAGGATCGTAGCTTCGCGTGAGTTCTTTCTTTCAACCGCCAACATATTGAGCTCTCCTCTGATCACTCTTGTACATCAGGGAAAACCGAGGAAAAATCAAGAGACAACGAGAGTTGTAGACTGTTAGAGATCGTCATTTACACGTCACTTTTCATTGTACACATACACGCTGATGGAATAAATAGATTAATACAATACAGCCTCTGTTGAGGCCACAGCGAACGGTATGGTCAATTCGGGTATCAAGTGCTCAGGTCTGAAAAAACATCGGTAAGTCTCACTCATTGTTAGGGCCCGGTTGACCGCCACACCTGTATCCAATACATGTACGATGGAAGGGTCCTGTGCAGTAGGATTGTTGTAATTCTCCCCTCCTAAGGAGTATATCTTCGCTCCTGCGACTACCATTTTATGGCCTGACCGTCCACTAGGAGCTTCGGGACCCAAGTCCTGAAAGGCAAGCCATTGTTGATCTGGCAAAAAAATCAGAACTGCTTGGATATCGGCTCTGGGTTTCAAAATTGGAACCTACCAGAAATTACAAACGCGCTGAGATCATCAAGGTCCATTCCATTCGTTCCTCGTCCTCCAAAGATATAAATGACGTTGTTGACAACAGCGGCTGCATGGGGGTATGAACTTCAACTTGAGAGTCTTCCAGAGATGAGATGAGTTGCCTAATCCAGTCCACGCAATAGTACGACGAATCCAGCTCGGATTTTTCACAGAAGATTGCAAAGAACTTCAAGGCACTGACACGGCGTTTGGGTGCTTCATTTTTGGCCCTGAAAAGTATAATGAGCGGGAATAGCACCGAAATGAAAGAAAACCGTACCATCCCAGGAGCACGAAATTTTCTCACCGAATTAATACGAGAGAATCGGCCTTTGATCTTGTGCAGTGTGGTCACTTCACCCCAGATTTGGACCATCGACATCATCCTAGTCCCCCCGTTCCGGCTTTTGTTATCCATCCCTCCACCAAACCTGTCTTCTCCCATACCCGGCCTTCAAGTTGCATGGTTGACGCCTGTACGTTCTACACCGCCATCGGAGTCGGGGAATGTAAGGCTTTGTTGATCGTCAAGTCTGTGGATGTATTGAGAATTGCGATAGTATAGGGCACTGCTAGCGAAACCGTCCGGGGGAATTGAGGAGAGAAGGAGGATTGGGAGTTAATTCAGTCCGTGATTGGCTTTTTGATTTCTTATGGGATAATTTGAGAAGATGGAGGCGAGCTGCAGACAGTTGACGAGTGCATGCAAGTCCTGCTCAAGTCGTCACTTAATGTGCTGGAGTATACTGTACTCCGAGATGCGTTGATGAGCCATATGAAACGTGGAGACGACTTGGATGGCAGACCAAAGCCTTGTGGCTTGTAAGTAGAAAGTAAGCGACGAATCATCTCATTGTTAGCTCCAAGTTAACTCACTGAACAATAATCGCCTCCAAAATGTGGTATGGTGTAGGCTCGTGAATCACTGTAAGAGTCCAAAGTATATGGATGGCCCAGAGGCAGCGACAATGAGGCGGTCAAGAGAGGACTGCCTGGGCAGGCCAAAGCTGCAGTACTGTTCGAGGCTTGGAAGTAAAAAATAAGCAACGAGATCATATCATGAGTGCCAAGTTCACTCACTGGGACATCCCTGGAAGTCTTTACAGGACCATAAAGAAAATCTGGTTGTCCCACCTAGAATTGTTGTGTGTCGTATTCGAGAGTCGTTGGTTCGTATTGAATTTGGAGGGAGGAGTGGAGAGCACGTGGTGAAGACGGCGCCGGGCGCGTAAATATTGCCAAATATGCACTCGCACTTTCCCTCTCAACCACCTCCATAGGCAGATCGATTGGGAGTGGGCAGGGCACGCCGAAGTGAGTAGTGCGTATCCTCGTTCTCTCCTTTTTCCTATTTTCACGGTCATTTCCTTCAGATACTTGTAGTCCACGTATGCATCTCCCATCGATTGTACTCGGTAGATTACGGAATCAGAACTGTGTCGTTCCTACAGACTCTAATGCCGTGAATAGAGTGCTGTAAGATTGATTGGAACAGGGAAGGGCAAGCCGGAGTGATTAGTACGAATTCCCATTTTCACGAATATTTCCTTTGAATGTACAGGTACTTGTAGCTCACATCTGTCATCGATTATATTTGGTAGGATTAGTGTCATTTCTACCCACTACAATGCCGTCAAAGGGCTCGGCACTCTACATTGTCACTCACTCAATCCTCCCCTCCAGTATTGTATACACCACAACGTCAAACGTCGACCTCCATCCGACGTTGAGACTAATATCCCATATAGTGCCTGGCGTCCTTCGACCTTCCACTCCACAGCACATCTCCGCTCCATCTACTCGACTCATGGCGGTTTTCCTTGTGAAATGGGTCGAGGTACGTACTCCCTCCCTCCTCCACGCGTAGCCGCCTGAAGCTCACACATCCAGTAGGCCCGCGCTCAAGCGAATCGTCGTAGGTGGAACATGGTGTTGCACGTCGGGTGTGGGACGTGGTATGGGTTATCCGGGGAGAATAGCGTTCGTGCGGTGTGTTTGATAACTTGGTGAGGGTTGATAGCTTTCAGCCCCGTTCTGGGTCTTTGGATAAACTAATCTAAGCCTCTTTTGTTGTCGTGCTAGACCTTATTGCCTATCGATATGGACAACACCGCTCGGACGAGAGACGATGCGCGAGGCTAACTACAACTGTGACGGTGCCACGCCCCCATCTGCTTATTACGTCAACAACTACGGGTCAACATTTTTATGCCCATCTATGAGGTGCGTGGAATTCCTCTGGAAGACGACCTTCCCACCCAACGCCCGCAAGACCTGAAGCTTGAAGATACAAAGCCGAGTCCCGACGGCAGCCAAACGCAACGCGTGACAGTGTGACATGAAAGTGTACCTCCAGACGCTCAGCGCGCGCTAGTTGAGAACGCCGGATCGACCAGGCGAGAATGCCAGTGTCTCAACACCTCTTCTCTCAAATTCTTGGCCCCACACTTCCAAACTATCCTCGCTGCCGTCCTCCACCTCCCACCCTTCCTTACTCTGGAAATTCAACCTTGGTGGACACCTCACAGCTTTACGGATGAAGGTGCAGGGGGGGAGGAGAGGATCTGAAGACAAGTGCGGGTGCGGGTGCTGATGCAGGGATGTGTACGACGACGAATGCAGACTTGGTACCCGCGCCTGAAAAATTCGAGCTTGAGAAGGAATTGGGACGGGAGGAAAAAAGACTTCTACGTCTCAGAAAGGTTTGTTCCTTCACTTTCCAAGCCTCCTCTATCTCACCCCTCCCCCTTTCTCCTGTACAGGTATACAACGCCAAAGGAACTGAATTTCAGGGATCTGCGCAGAATGGGTTAATCATTGCCCAATCCTATGAGGTTGTATGATGATTAATGTAAATATTGTCTACACACCTTTTGTGTGGCTTACATTGCATTTCCCAATGTCAATCCAACATCCCCTTTCATTGCCCTTTGAGTTTCTGCTATCACCTTTTCTTCGATTTCTTGACAATTACGACATATTCACGCGGACAAAACATGCGCCAGCCACTAAATTTCCTCCCATTATGATCATGGAGGCTATGTTCCCGCCCGAGATTCATGCATATGGACGCTCACATCTTTGTACTTGATTCAGACCTTTTCCGGCCAATATATCCGCACACAATCACAAAGGGCGCTTAACTATCAACATATTACCCCCGGATCGCAGGTTCTTGAAGGTGTACCCCGTTTTACTGTTTGACTGCATGCAGAAGTTAATATCCTTTTGCAGGCGGCACTTCCGTCGATCCTCGTATGCACCTCTATACACTATTAACGAGAAAGAGACCATCCGTACAGTGTCTGAAGTGCCCGACACGGTCGGCTCAGCCTCTCAAGCTCGTGTACAACAGTCTCCCAAACAAATTATCTGCAATACCTTCATATTTGCGTTATCCCTCGTCGAGAAACTTGCTGAGTATGCTCCGGTTTCTGGCTTGAAAGGCGCCGTCGGGGCGTTTCATGTCGGTATCGACGGACTATACCGCAAGATCCTCGAATACGCAATTTCTCACTTCCCCAGGCGACTATGACCATTGCTTCTATCATTGGCACTATAGTCCTCCTACAAGACACATTGTCGTCACATGGTTTTGGTCATCTTCTCCTGCCCCCGAAACACTCAACGACCACGAGAAATACGCCAAGACGGGTGAAGCTTCATTGTAACCTTGCTGAGGATTGCACAGCCCGCTGTGCATTGAAGTCACGGCGAAGAAGTGTGGGTTTGGACCTGCACGAGCCGGGTGTATGACAAGGTAAGTTTCAGACCTTGGTTTGTTGGGATGAAATATGCTGACTTGTCCCGGGGAAACTAGAGCTTCGATGCACTGACTTATGGTGCTGTTGGTGCTGCTGGAGTTGCTGGATGTCGCGGATATATCGTCTCAAGGTAGGGATCTATAATTCCTTCCCTGCACATGTCTCATCACACCTTCAACCAGATGGACAGCAGATATATTCACCGAGCGTTGAATGCCTCGCTCTATCACTCCTTTTGAATTGGCCCTCTTCCATATACACCTCCCACCTCCACCAATGACTACATCTCCAGACGTTTTGCCTCGCCTATCAACGCCAAACGGGTACACAATCGACCACAGTGCCAATGAAGTTTAATGGGTCCCCTGAGCTTTGTGTCGGCGTACCAGTTGCAGAGGCTCATATCCAATGCATTGATGTACCAGAATGAGTGCGAGGCACTGGAGGGATATGGAACCAATTTATCGCAAGTCATGGATTTAACATTGATGCGTGCGTTCGGGCTACCAGTTTCGAGCTGTGTGGTGCGGTGCGTGTAGCATGGGCCTATTGACGAAATGGTTGGAGCTGCCACCGAATAATGATAACTATTTAGGACGTGCTACATACATGATTCAGACATCAATAGAGCCTTATAGAGCAGCAATAATCAAGTGGTTGACGATAGATTGGGTTTCGTTGCATGTCTTTAGCCTATGTGCTGTTCATGAAGCTGACGTCGATGGAATCTCTCCAGGTCTTGCAGGCGTTGGGTGGGAGGTTGTCTTCCAAAGGAATCTCACGCACCTCGTAGGCGGGCATCTAGATTGCGCGCGGTCAGTATAGTCTAAAAAAAATAACCCAACAGATTCCAAGGTTTCAGATACCCATGTTTAACAATTAAGATATTAATTGTCCGCTTCTTGCGCGCGGCGCGTGCAGTTGCTGTGAACCTCACTTTTTTTGGAGGGTATGTAGTTGTGCTGGTGGCTATTTGTGCTACATCTGCATTGATTCCTGTTAACTTCCCGGTTATCTGGTCTGGATTAGTAGTTATACTACTGACTGGATATGTACACAGTGAAGATAAAGATGCAGTACAGTCGACCCTTGAGTACTGAGTATTAGTAGAAAACCTGGCAGCGTCTCGATCAAGCCATTTTATTGATGGGGTGATCAAATTTGACGAGGGCTCAGCTTGATGCCCTTGTCAAATTTGATCGTTTAAGTTCTGAAGTTCTGCATCTTCAAGTTCCACCGCCATCCCTCAAGGCCTCATGTCACAGGCACCAAGCAACCTTGCTGACGTGTTTCTCATTGTGAGGAGTTGTGAGTGCCTCTCGTCCGACAGTACAACATTATTGTTGACATCATTGTCAAATTGTCACAGCCACCTCAAGCGACGACGACGAAACATGGCTCCCACTATAAAGTTCAAAACGGCGCTACCTTTGACCGCCAAACTACCCTACCGTATTTATCCCTCCTCTCCTTATACCCTCGCTCACGACCCCATGGATCCTTGGTGGGACTCTGGCAGTCCGGCATATGTTTTGAAGAGCGACGAAGCCGTGGGCGGGCTGGAAATTGTTGTGTGGGCCAAGGATTAGGGGTTTAAGGTACGGGGAGCATTCGGATGGGACGACGGATGTTGACAACAAGACAACGTCGACAACAAGGTTTGCCATGACTCATGAATGCATGGTATCTTGCGCAATATTCATCATCAGCCATTCAGCATCCCAATTGAATCGACTCTGTACAGGACATTTGCCACTGACTGAGCCCAAACCAAGCTTGGATCTGTTCAGTTAAACAACCTCGTTCGATGGATCAAGGCACTGTAGAAATTCTGCCTCCTGTACGAAACATTCTTTTTGTTCTCATTTATGTTTTCTTTCTAATTGCCATTAGACCGGGGTGTAGGCGGGACCACGTTGTTCTTAATCCTTCAAGACGACGGCGGCATCTCACGAGGACGACCCAGGCTCGAGTTAAATGGCGCGCGACAAGGAAAACGTCGACGCCGAGGAAGAAAGCTGCTCTTGATGTCAACGCACCAAACCTCATTATCCAGCCTATCCTTGAACCCTTTGCGCAGAGAAAGATATCAGCCCAATTCCTGTTCTCCATCCGTCGTTTGTCGGGTCGTCTTACCACCACCTTTGTGCCCGCGTTGCCTGTTACGACTTCTGCAAGCAAGATTGAGGATCATTTCGCGAGCGGGAAGAAGAAAAAACGAATAAACAAGGAGAAAGGAAAGTTGTACTTGCCGGATAGGGACCCCCGGTAACAATTTTTTGGGTATCGCAATGCTTAAGGTTGTCAAGGCCGAAGATCAACCTAGGCTGTGGAAGAGTGAGTCCGAGGTCTCGATGTAGTTGGACAAGATAAAATCATCGGCATAGTCCACTTTCACTCATACGAGATTCGAGGATCCAAGACTGTGAAGCAATGGCCAAAGGACGAGACGTAGATATCTTTTTTTCTGCTGGGTTCGTCCTGCAATCACGTCGCAGCAGTACTGTTGTACCTGCCTTTACATGGAAAGAACCTGTCAGAAAGTACCATGGGCTGGTGTGGGGGGTTATTAGGTCGGGTTTTGTATCTGTCATATCCCGTCTGTTGCGAACCGAGTGTGTACTGTCCGTCCGTGCTGGTGTACCCTTGTAAGCATCTCGGTTTGTGTGTTGCTGGTGCGAGGTCGGGTCATATGTCACGATGGTGATCCTTTGTAGTCCTGTGTCCTTCAGATTCGTCTCGTCTCGTCGCGTTCTCGCGTTATCCTGCTCTCCCGTGACCGTTTCTCCCTACCAGTCTTCCTTCAACACTCTCCTCGTCACCTCCGACCATCTACCCATTCGACTCTAGAGTATTGATTATCACGTCTGCCCCTCTCCATCTCTGAGTAAATTCCTTTCTTCTCCCCCCAACATTCTTCCATTTATCCCGGCACGAGTTGACGTGGATGGACCAGTGGATTAACATGACCACAAAGTATTGGGCAATGCTCTCAATGGCGGCTTTCACCAATGCTCGGCCAGCAATCCGACTCCATGTCTGATTCGAACTCGGCTTTTATCCTTGTCAAATGCTAGTCCTGGACAATTTTTAGCACCGTCACAAGTTGTCACCTCATGGGCCCCCGCAAGCGGATCTCTATAGCATTTTTGGTTTCTTAGGAAGGGGATAGATGGAACACGGTGGATGTATAGTTGATACTCGCTTCGCTGCGCACGGGAGGAAGTGGCTGATAGAATCTGAAGGGTGAATGAGTGCATGGAGAGCGCAAGACCAATAACGACACGTACATCACCATTGGGCCAAAACAATTGTGAATTCGACTTCCTGTCTTCATCGATCATCAATCTCGTGGAAGATGTAGGCTGAAACTCGTAGGTGCGTGATGTATGAGCAATCTCATGAAATTGGGGAAAGTTCCAGGTTTGAAGCTGGCTGAAGGTTTTGCGGGGTCGGGAAGAGCCCCCAGTGAGACGTACAAGAGCTGAATACATCCAACTCAATCACGACAGTTACATGGGATACGCGTATGAATACATACCTGAGCGGACCTGCTTCACCAGCATACAATGCCTATCATCCGTCCGCATTATTACCCGCGATGATGCTACATCCCCACTCCCCTTCATGCTTGCTATTCCTCGCAAACCTTGGATCGGTTGCATCCAGTACACGCTGCTTTTGTCTTGTCCTGATCTCTCGCGAGTCCCAGCTTGATCCTCGACATCAACGGTACCCGTCTCCGATGCCTTAGGGAGACAAAAATCATGACAGAGCACGGTAAGGAGTTTGCCAGCGGACTGCAGGTTGTCAGGTTTGGGAGCACTCCGCGTAAGAGGGATAAGAGCTGGAATATATGTAAGTCAGTCAGGCCAGTTATATGAGATATGCGTAAGAATAAATACCCAAGTACGAAAAATTGCTGCCTTTTTCCCAATCCAACAATGTCCAAACCCTGTCTGTGCTGGGTCCAAATCAATCATGATTCCCCAATTTCTCCTCCCGGAAGTCCACCAATCACGCTGGTACTCCTTCGCAACCCAGTGCAGCCCATCTTCGCTCACGTCAACTGTATGTTGCGTTCGTCCTATATTGAGGTCGATTTATAACGGTGGGTAGTGGCTCCAATGACTTGTGCTCATTGACAGAAAGGAGGGGTCCAAGCGCTTGCCAGATGAGGGGAAGAAATGGTGTGATTTCTGTCGTGTGTGTTTGAAGGACCTGCGTCCCCGTGAAGTTTCATCTCCTCTGTCGGCCCGTCTCGCGGTAGATGAAGACAAGACAGGTTTGTCAAGGTGTTGGTGGTAGAATGCAATGGCGGCAGACGCTAAGAGAGGTGGTAGGAGAATGAAGGTGGGAAATTGGAAGCATTGCGGAGGCCGAGGGTGCAGAAAGGAGGCCTGGCGCTACGGGCGGACGAAGGTTGTGGGGAGGTGGACAAGTGTGAGTCCATTTGGACAGAACTAATAAGTGATGTCGGGTGAGTAAATACACGGTAAATAGTGGGGGTTGACAACGTGTACATACCACTTAGATACTGCAAGAAGATGGTAGAGCATGCAGCGGAAGCAAATCCCATACAACATCAATGCTGGATCGCAATTGTAGGCATGATCATGAGCAGGCTCTGGTGGGGCAAGGAAATGACAAGGGAAACATGGTGGCAGACAAAGTGGGAAAATGGCTGGTGAACTCGAAGAGGTTCAATGTTATAATGGGGTGGTTAGACTCATGACCAGCCGTTCTACAAAGAGACAAGTCTCAATCTCTCATAGAGGGAACGGTCACCGGTCTATGGGGTGGTATGGGGGCTGGAATGTGTGCATGCTGGTTAGTCGCACAAATGTATAGATATAGACATAAATACATACTTGAGGAATGATTTAGTTCATTCGTACAACGTCCGTTAGTTTACTGTTTTGACCAGCCGGGATAAACGGATCTTCTGGTGTACTAGTCTTGCAACGGAGATCCCAAGTAGTACAATCAAGATTCATTGTTTGATTTAAATCAGTGCATGTGTGAGCTTACAGAGTTGAAACGTTGAAGGAGCACGGCTTGACAGTGCATGATGAGAGCCTGTTTCTATCCGCCTCTTCGAGATCGTACCCCTCTACAACGTCTGGGACAGGAACATCAAAAAGAGGGGCGATTTTTTTGATTGACGTATGCTGGCGGCATTGGCCTGTGGTTGGGGAAATCTTCAAGGAAACGCGAAACATTGTTGTTCAACACATTTATCCAGTTGCGCTGATAAGGAGAGTACACCTAGGGTAAATAGATCAATAACGATGGGCAAGGCCCCTGCAAAGAAGCTTACAGAGTACGCCCGGTTATCTTCGGTGAGGATGAGTGGAGGAATGTCGCCTTAACCCCTCGAGCCCTGTAGTGACGTTCTCAATGGGGAGAGTGGTGTGACAAAGTGTGACATGGATGTGGAGACGCTCAGGACACGCTCAGCGCCTCGACCGTTGCCGCTACTCAGACCACCCACTTGGGAGCTCGAGTATATTTTGATCTCAAAATTTCACAACTTGCGAAGGACTTATATATTGTGCAAGCCGCGGCTTGTCTCGTAAACCTGCCGTCGTGATTCCAAGTCAGAGTGCCCAAGTCAGAGTGCCCGAGCTCGAGTATGAGTGCGTATTCCAATCTGGTTACTCGACATATGCCTGCACCGTACGCTGTCAACCCCTCCTCCTCCACCACGACATGGTCGAGCCTTCCAACATGCTGTATCTTTATCCAAACCCCTCTCTACCCCTCCTGCATCTTCATCAAAGTCCCGCCGCGCCATCATTGTCCTTGTACTCACTTGTACTCACCACCTCCACACCCACTTAAATATTGTAGTATGTAAGGTATTCGCTCACCAAAGCTTCCATCTTCTCGATCTTCAACGTTTAACGTTCGTCTCTCCAACCCCGTTCCAACATCTTCCAGCTGTGGCCGATAACCCGTGTTTGACTCATAAATCTCTCTTTGTAGCCATTGCGAGGGCGGCTATATACAGAACATTCGGCCCCACGTGAAATTCAGCTCGTTTTTCACGACACTTGCGATAGAGGTCTTCAAACGGGCGCTTCATGGCAGTTGCTCCATAGTACCGTACCGGGTGAAAGAGCCATTGGCAAGCTGAATAAGGCTGTGGAATCAGACAGATTGGCGTCAGCAACGCGTTGAAGACGAATTTGGTGTGTTGGCTTACTAAGGTATTTTTGGGTCCCATACCAGACACACGCACATGCATC
>JABAJT010000231.1:0-10800 GCA_018850275.1 Tephrocybe sp. 9174TJB
CATCGCCCAAGGATTCCTTTATCATCTCTGCAATGTCGTCAAGGTCAAATGGCAGTCATAGTCACTCATCACGACGCGACAATCAATCAGCGTCATCATCTACATCGACAACGGGCCGTAGTGAGCGAGGAACGCGTCAAGGCTCATCTGTGAGTTATACTTGAAATGCTACCAGCACCAAAAGCTAAGTCCAAGAAGTCCAAACCCCCAGTGGAATCGGCAGTTACCCGGCTTTTGGTTTCTATTAAGCAGCTCCTCGAATCTCTAACGCAGTGGAGCACTTTGAAAGTGGACGAGAATGCTGTCAGCGATGTGTATGTTCGCCTCGGAAACGACTTTAACTCAGCTGTGGCTGCATTTGCAGGTTATGGCATTGACATGGCGTAAGTAAAACTTGTCTTATTTGAAGAATACCCTGATGCATAAGCCGCGTGTGTTAGGGAGCTACTATCGGTACCCGACGACCTCAGAAACGTGCTCGAACAGTGCCTAGCTGAAGACGCCACTCCAGAAAATCTCGAGCTTTACCTTCCTACCGTGCGGCAGATTATTACCGACCTGTTGACTGGTTTAAGGGGGAAACAATCAGTATATAGACGGCTACAGCATCGGTCGGACGGCCATAAATCAGGAGATTCTGGGAGTGGCCATGAAAGAACGGACAGCCGTTCCTCGCGCGGAGAACGATCGTCGAAAACGCGAGGTGATACAGGTCATCGTACACAACTTTCACGAACGGTCACTGATGATGAGAAACCCGACCGCGAAACCACATCTCGACGAAGTGGACAATCGTCTTCATTATCGAGAAAGGCTGATTCAAACTTACAAAATGTGGCTTCAAGCAATGATGACAGATTTGTTGGAGGGTTTGCTCCTGCAATCGTCGAAAATTCACAACCAACGCCGGAATTCGAGGAAGAGAATACGGCCGTGCCAGTCGATTCCCGAACAAAGCAGCGGCTTCCATCTGTGGCGCCAGATGTTTCCTCTCCTGTGTCTCCTCACCGCAGCCTTCCGTCGAGTCCTGCACCACCGCCTAATCATCCTGCTGAGACCGCCTCGAAAACATCACCTACTCCGGCGGTACCAGCCAGTGTGAAAAGGTACTCTCTTGTGGACAAACCTATGTCTCCCCCCGCCGTTGTTGTAGAACCTTCTAGTCCGGGTCAGGATCTGGATAGTGGCTCTGCTTCGCCAGCACCTGAAACGCCGCCACCTCCAGAACTTCCGCCTGCAATGGCAAATTCTCTCGCTGCATTGAAGAAAAACGATGTTCTAGAACGTCGCGCTTCGAAACGATTTTCAACCTTCAATATATCGAAGATGACTGGCTCGTCAACGTTAAGGGAACGTCCCGGCCGCAGCGGACATCCGAATAGACGATCTTTCGCTGCATCTTCAGCATTAACACAAGGAGACCTGGCTGTCCTTACAGAGGAGGGAGATGACGAGGGGACTGAAGGAGTGACTTCCACTTCATTACGCCGTGAAGGGAGCACGAGGTCCCGGCCAGTATCAAGGACTCAGACACCTGAAAAGCGACAGGATACCCCGCCAGTTCCTAAATTGCCGAAGACTCCGCATCCACCGACAGCAGAACCTATTGAAAAGCCCACTGAACCCGACGAGTCTACATCTGACCTTTCGAAGATGACCGTTTTCTTACAAGTTGGACGCGAAGTAAAGAAAGCTGTCGTAGAGTCCAACATATCTTTTGCCTCTCTCCGAGTCTTATTTGTGGACAAATTTTCGTACAATCCTGGTCAGGATAACTTTCCTGCGATATACATCCGTGATCCCTCGAGTGGTGTTCAGTATGAACTCGAGGACACCGACGAGGTCAAGGATAAATGTTTACTTTCTCTGAACATTGAACGTAAGTTTATGTCTGCCGGATATCATGATCAACATACTGAATGGAGCCCGGTAGCCCTCGACCAAATTAAGCAGCACATCGATGCAAAGATTCTTGGACTATCCAGTGAGCTCTTGGAGCTGAAGAATGCCGTTGCATCTTCCATTCCCCGGCAGTCAATGTTACTTCCTACTATCGCCGCCGAACCCCTCGCCGAAAGCACTCCTTTACCAAATCGTCCCTCCGATCGACAATTCCAACACGTCGCTCGGCGTCTCTCTCGTTTCGTGGGCGACTCGTCGAATTCTCCCTTCCAATCCATCAGCTTCGCGCAAATGCAACCTCAGATAACCGGACAATCCTTGCAACCGCAGATGACAGGTGGATCTGTGCTTTCAGACTATTCCAGCCGGGTTGTCACCGATCTGAAAACGCAATTCGACGAGGTCCAGAATCTGCGTCGTGATCTTGGTATCATGCGACAGTTATACACAGAGTTCATGAAGCAGACCAAAGAGTCGTTGAGCACTCTTAGAACTCAGACGCATTCCGTTAAGCAGCTGGCTAATACAAGCGTTGGCGGAGCCAGGGGATACATTGACACGGGGAAGAAGAAACTGGATTCCCGCAGTCAGAACGTGTTGACCGAGGTGGAGAAACTTTTGGATACCGTCGACGCCATCAAGGACGACGTCACGAAGAGGCAGATCACACCCAAGGAGCTCTACATGAAGACCGTCAAGAGGGACATCGACAACGTCAGCAAAGAGCTTGACAGTCTGAAGGAACACATAAAGACGATCAAACCGATGTGGAAGAAGACCTGGGAAGAGGAACTGCAGAACATCGTCGAGGAACAGCAGTTCTTGACTCATCAAGAAGAGTTCCTCAGTGACCTGGTGGAGGACCACAAGTCGGTGGTGGAAATGTACGGGCATATCGAGAAAGTTGTTTCCCTGCGTAACCCTGGGCCCAACGGCGCTATTAAACCACGCAGTCGGAGTTTCCGCCCCCCACCTGCTTCCGAGGGCGATGGTCTCAGCAACGTGATGCTCGAAATACGTGGTGCTTCCATCGACCCAGAGAAACGAATGAAAGCTATCGAGGCCAACCAGAAGAATCGACAAAAGGAGTTGGATGCGCGGTCTGACGAGCTCCATGCTGAGTTGCATGAATTTGTAGGCCAAAAGAAATTAAAGATGACGGGTGGAGCAGAGGAGGCCGAGCGAGTACGTCAGAAACGCAGTGAAATGACTTTGAAGGCCATGTTCAACGCCAATGCTGCCTCGCCGCCCTTATCTGGTTCCGACCTGCCCCCATCCCCACATATCTGATTACTTTTCGTCTCTGCTCTTACCCCTCTTTACTACTTCTGTCGACTTTCAGCACATTTGTACACATTCCCCCCATGTTATTCTACTATTTCGTACTCCAGGCTCTCAAAGCAATGATTCGTTACGGACATTCTTTATTCTTTAGCCGTACTGGCATCCACGCAAATATATAATTCGACATGGTTGACTGCAGGATATATTGCCTGAACACGGTCCGATTATTCCGATTCTCCCCCTTCAAACTGTCACTCTTCGTAATCTGCAGTCGGTTGGTCAACGGTCTGCTCTTTGCCTGCAGGGGCACTGCTAGAGCCTCGAAATGATCGTATCGACTTTGTGCTAAACGCCAAATGTTTCGACCAGGAGGTCGGAGTGGCGGGATTACTCCTGCCAGAGGTCAATCAGACATGCCGAAATCTGACCTCGATCGGGGGTCATACTCACGATGACCTCTTCCTAGCAGTTTTGTTTCCCCTATTGTAGGAGAGGAGAAGATAAGATAAGATTCTCCGATCACTTCTTGAACGATGCTGGGTCGCACTCTGTGAGTATCCGAGACCATCGCAGGCTGCATAGATGATAATTTATCACAGGGCACATCCTGCCAAGCGCCATTTCTCATCCAGCCATTTCCAAAACCCCGTCTTGGATTGAAACCCGATGCCGGCGCTGCCAGTGCTTATAAAAAGACACGCGCTTCTGTGGAGCAAGATGCCAGAAATTAGTCCTCCTCCCACCTCCTCCACCGATACGCATGTCTCCGGTAAACTCGAAGGCCTTTCTTTTAGAAGGCAAAATATTCACCATAAACACACCCAGGCTCAAACAACCCAACCTAGCATTGGCAAGGCTGGTATTCTGGAGGAGCACCCTCGACACAGTGTTACCACCTTTATCAGCGCGTCAGGCACCTCAAACTTCCCTCGACGTGAGCACTCGCTTATTGGCCAGTACCAATGACGTCGGTCCTGACGCCTCTGGGGCATTCAAGATTCGACCTCAGACCCGCCCTCCCACGACATGAAGAAACAGCTAACTAACGATATCCTTCAAGACATGAATACCATGTAAGCTTCCAATCCATCCATCCTGGCCGCAGCTTTAAAACATACATAGAGAACGAATTGCAAAAGTTTTTGCAGTTTATTGAATAAGAGAGACAGCAGCACCGGTCATGCGCTTTACGATGTATGAGACTTGTAACATGAGACACGCCTTTCCTTTTCGTTCAGTAGCATAGTAATGTATTACTTTATGTATAAACAGCGTGGTCCATTCTAGACACATTAGTTTCATCGTCTGGCATCAAACCACGACTACCTCGACCCTCGGACTTCCATGGAAAGGATGCCGCCATCCACATCTCCACTTGTCACTGTTGAGTGCTTTATTCTTGTTCGTCGTCACCATTCCTCCGATATGATCCATAATTAACCTTGAGGTAATGACGAGCTTTCCCCCATCCTGAGCACAAAGTGGATCTGTTCCAAGCAAGCAATCTTGCATGACAAGGTCTGCAGGTCGACGAACCGAGGTAGGAGGCAATTTTGAAGCAATCTCGGCATGGGTGCGCATAAGGAGGATGAGGATAGGTAGCATAGTCCGGTGTATGATTAGCCCACTATCATTTGAAGGTTAGCATGCAAAAGAAGCCATTGCGACAGATTCCATACCTCCCGCCAGTACCGATAAAGCCTCCTTGCCTACCGGTGATGCCTTGGTTCGTAGATCGAGCCTCTAAGATTTGCATTACTCTCTTAAGAGCATCCCAACCCCTGTCACCACCGCAAAGCGGGAAGTCATCCTCCACAAGCATAACCCATTCGGCATGCGTCGGCCGTTCAAGGACCCACCGGAAAGCTTCGGCGATATGTAAATATTGACCAGACCAATGGTCCGGATGCTCGTCAGGGTCTGTGTAGAATGTTACGTTGGCCGCAGCAAACGATGTACGAACGTCCACGAAGGCTGTGTGGGAGGTAGAGTGCGTGAAAACGGAAAGAGTGACATTGGAATTGACGTGAGGGAGGTATGAGTTGATAGTCGCCGTCATAATTTTTGTAGATGCATCAATATCCGGGCGTGGAAACGAAAGGATGAGAATCTCCAAAAGCGGTGACGTTATTGAATGCGCAGGGGGCATATCTGCAGATGTGACTGCCATTCGGCTTTGTATCCCATAGGGTAAGGATATAACGAGTATTACCAGTAGTGCAGACCCAATTATAATCCTGGGTGGGGTATTCTGTTTTTGTGTGTCTGGCAGCATAGGGTGCTGCACAGATCTATCGGAGGCCAATCGAAAGATCCACATAGTTAACATAACCGCCCCTGCACCGAGGATAGCGACGCCATATGTCCATGGCGACTCGTCCAACCAACATAGTGAGGCGGATATGCAGATTAATGCTGTCAGGTCGCCGTATTTGTGTAGTGACCTGAATATAGGTTTCATGACACTTGGTATCCCATAGAGGAAGACGTAAATGGAAATGGCTGGTCCGTATCCCCCACATGCCTCATACAATGCCCAATGGCTGAAGAACTGAGGTGCTGCCCAACCAACTGCTCTTGTTAACAGATGGCCGACACATGTTCGTAGTGTTGCTACGAACAACCACAGCCAATAGTACTGGAATGTGGACGCTGGGAGAAAGTAGACAAAAGCGGCCTGGACAAGACGCGATAAATGTCCCGAAAACGATGTCGGAGCAGCCCAGATGCCAAACAGGAAGGACCATAGACTGTTATCGTTGATGATTTGACGTGGCAAAAACAGAGGGAAGGTGATTGCTGGGAAGATTAGGGAGATCAACGAGGGAAGCAGCGGCCCGCTCGCGTTGAGTAGACGCAGCCACTCTACATGTCGGTCAGCGAGCGACATTCAACTCGACACAAGAAGGAAAAGATACATTACATTTTACACTATGTAATATTACACATGGAATTTTCCCCCTTGAATCAAGATACAGTGCAGTTAACCAGAATGCGAGAACATCGAGCCCATAATGAAAAGGTAGTAGAAATCAAGCCATACACTAGGTAAGTCTCATCAATGTAACAATGTATCGAACATTAGCGTGATAAAAAGCAAGTTTTAAGGAGAGACTCAGGGAAGGTGCCGTCTCATACTCATGCACCAGTAAGACCACCTGTTGCACCCGTTGCTGCGATGCGGGCCAAGGCATCAGCTGGAGTAGTGCATGCAATCGAGGTGCCAGGGGAATTGACCAGAGGAAGTGCGGCACACGTTAGGGAGGCTCCACAGGAGCTCACGACGAACTTCCCATTATCACACTGAGCAAAGGCACCATTGATACAGGCGAGGTCGCCAGCTATGTCGAAATAAACATTGGTCACGTATAATTCGAATGCAAGTTAGAAATTCAACGTACTAGTGCATGCAGCATTCACAGTGAGAGTTGCGAACTTTGCATTGAGTGCCTGGGCATCTTTGCCGTTTTGAAGTTTAAAGTCGCCACTTGTTGAAGTGTTGGAGGAAGAAGTCACAACGGGGGTTTTCGTAGAAGCGACAGCAGCTCTTGTCCTTGTCCTCGTCTTCGTCTTCGTCTTCGTCTTGGTGCTGGCTTGGGCATTGTTGGTATTAACAACTACTCCGTCGCCTGTGATACCACCAGTTACGCCGGAAGCCGCAAAGCGCGCGAGGGCATCTGCTTCAGTGGTACAAGCAAATGTAGTACCTGCAGAGTTGACGAGTGGAAGAGCAAAACAAGTAGTTTCGCCACATGAGTCGATGACAAACTTTCCGCCCACGCACTGTGCGAAACCCCCATTGATGCAGGCCTGATCACCAGTAGAGCATGAAGAGTCTGCAGTGAGGGTGGTAAACTTGCTGTTCAAAGCTTGCGCATCTAAGCCATTCTGCACGTGGAAATCACCATTGGCAGTTGTGACGGCGGTGGCACTAGCTACCGCAGAGGTAGTTGTTGCGGCAGCTTGAGTTTGAGCGGGAGCAACTGCTCCATCGCCCGTGATGGAGGCAGAGACTCCGGACGCCGCAAAACGAGCGAGGGCATCGTCTTCAGTTGTGCAGGCGAATGTGGTTCCAGGAGAATTGACGAGGGGAAGAGCGAAGCATGTCAAGGTGTCTGCGCACTGATTGATGATGAACCTCCCGCCAACACATTGAGCAAAGCCTCCATTGACACAGGCCTGGTCCCCAGCGGAGCAAGGAGAATCTTCAGTGAGTGTGGCAAACTTGGTGTTCAACGCTTGCGCATCTAGTCCGTTCTGGACGTGGAAGTCGCCGTTGGCCGAAGTAGTGGAAGTAGAGCCTGTAGAAGCGGTATTCACAGCTGATCCTGCTGTTGACGTAGAAGACGCGGGTTTAGTGGATAATTTGGTTGTTCCAGACCCAGTTCCAGCGCCAGTGCCAGGGTTTGATACGATGTCGATCAACTGTGTCCCATCTGCAATGCCGCCGCTGGTATGAGCAGGGCATGAGCCAGCAGGACTCAAGGGGGAACTCATGCCAAAGGGAATGGTTCCGGGTTGTCCAACAGGCACTCCACCAACGAAAGTGGTCGGATTAGTACCCTCGAACTGACATTGGAAGAGACCATTAAGTTCGGCATTCCTGGGAGCCTTTTGGCAGTATTGCACGCTCTCAGACGAAGGCTAGCAGAAGACCATTCATGAGACAGAGGAAACACTGATGTATAGGACTCGCACTTACCGAGTTTCGCGGTTGTTGAACGAATATCTGAGTGAGACGAATCATTTCCGCATCGTTGTTGAGCTGCTTCGCAAAGTCAATCATATTATCCGCGGCATCCTGCTGCTCGCAAGGTCCGGGCGCAGCAAGAAGCGTGCTGAATGCGGCGACAGAGGTCGGATTGCATTGCAGACCTCCACCAGCAGCATTCTAAGAAAAGGTGGCTGTTAAAACCACCTGAAATATAATGGAGTATAATCATACGTACGCAAGCCTGTTCCCACTTTGCAGTAGACGCAGATATATCTTGAGCGATGCGCTTTTTCAACAGGACTGGCGCTCCATGGACAACTGAGGTAATCAAGCTAATGAAAACGAATTTTGAGGAAAGTTGCATTGTGACGCAAGTGGAAATAAAAGGAGAGTGGCCGGCAGGAAAAGAAAGTGAGGATTTCAAAGAAAGCAAGCACCGGGCTGCAGGAGAGCGACTCGGACGCTAGTGGAGGAGGAAACAAAGAAACGGTTGAAATCCGAAAGAATCAGTTGCTCACATATTTATACTCCCAACTGCCCGGTGTCCTTCTGCTGAAAATGGTTTTCAAGACCAAATTGGCTTGACGGGTTACAGACGGTTACCCAGGGGACAAAATGATAAATTCCAAAGAAGGCCCGGAAACCCACACTGCAACGGGTGTTCAGGTCAAGTGAGCCATTGAGGAACGATCATTTCAAGTACGCGATGAGAGGCCAACTCCTGGTGCATGTGGTGCTTCAAAGTTCATAAAAAGTCATGGTTGGCATCATGGTGGGCAATATTCTGCGAGTCGTGCATTCGCTCTCTGAATTGTGACGGCAATGAAATCGGTGAATCAGCATCAGTGAAGGTGTGAGCAGGTGGGTGCGAGAAAATTTGCTTCCAGGTTCAACAGGCCAGTTCAGGCCTCAGGGGCGATAGTATCATGCGCTATATGTATACACTTGGTATACCTTACACACCTCTCCGCCTCTCCGCGCGCCGCAACGCTCGCAACGGCCGGTTTCTTCGAAATCGGCAAGCGATGTCAGGACGATGTCAGGAAAGAAATTTATCCAGACTGGTCAATACTTCTTGTTTGAAATTTAACATACCATTGCATTATACCACTGTACACGCAGTATTGCTATAGCGTCCTCAAGGCTCATTGACTGTTGGCGATTGTCCGAACGAAGTCTAGCTGATATCAGATATCGCTGATTTATGCTGGAAACCGTCACAGGGTGAAGCTCGCAAAAAAAAAAAAGAACAAGAATCCGCTATTCATGAGAATGATGACATTGCATACCAGTGCTATGTTTTCAGACCTTTGGCCCGCTGAGGGAGATCTTGTGTACCGGCTGCGTATGTACTTTTGTCATGCTTGTTGACATTTCACCAGCGGGATCTCATTCACTTACCCCCCTATCGACATCACCTAAATACTCTAGCCTAAACCAAGTCGGGATTGATTTCCACATTTTCTCCCTCTCCCTGGCCGCCCAAACTTCCAAGGACCTCGCACAGGCCTTGCATTCAGAGAATTCTGCACTCTTTAGCTGACCCAATTCTTCTGCGACGTAGAGCGGGTCGTAGCATCCACGCTCGCGGTCAAAAAGATAGTGCTGAGTGGCCAAATTGACGAGCTCTGAGAAGTCCTTTCTACAGGCAGCGGCAGATAAACATATAGCATTCAGCGATAGCTTGCGACTGTGTGCTTTGTTCATTTGAGTTGGCCTGATATTCTGGCTACTACCCATAGCTGGTATCAAGGCCGTAATTGCCTGCTGGCTTGCTTCTTTGCCGAGACAAAGCCTCTGTAAATCGGCAGCAGAAAGGGAAGCGGGGGCTTGTGATAAAGGCCGGTACGTCCGGTCTTCCTCAGTTGGCTCGAATATACTGCTGAACGAATACCGGGAGAGGTCATAGAACGCGGAAGGTAATAGTGATGGTGCGTTGACTTCGCGTGCAAGGTTAATGACGGCCTGAATATTATTGTTGATATATATATCGTGAAACGATCAAACTCACTATTGGGTGAGGGTAGAGATGGCTGCCAATCGAGACTACATCTGCCTCGTGTGAGCGTGCTAGATCCTCTCTTATGTCCCATCCTTTGAGGTCAATTGGCCATGCTTTGCTTAAGTGATCCAACGCCTTTGCACGCAAAGTATCAATGAGATATTTTGTGGATAATCGAAGGACGCCTGAAACTATTCGAAAGTCTTCCGGGTCATTATTTCCGAATGTACTGAATAGAGAGTTAGTAGCAGTAGGGCTTTCTTTGAGAAGGGGAGCTGTATGGAAATGACGACGTACGGGCCATCATAGACTGTGGTTAAGAGGTTACCGACGTCCTCAGCAGAGTCGTGCAGATCAACAACAGGAATTCCATCAATGCTCTCTTGCATATATTCATCCTGTGGAAGTTCCATGCTTTTCGACTTGGGCCGAGGCATTGAGAACATGTCTCTGAAGAATGTGGAATGACGTTCCAACATGGACATGTGAACTTTGAAGAGCATACGCTCGGCCCTACAAATGAGGCTCCCGTCTTTGAACCAGAGATCAGCATGCCGGGTAAAAGGAGGGGCAGCTGAATCGTCGGCTTCGTTGAAAGGACAAGATGGGGTCAACGTCTCCTTCACTGGTAACGAGCTCGGCCCAGCGACAATTGAACACATATTGCGAGTATGTATTGTGTACAGGTTTGAAGGTGGCACAGAACTGTTGCTGAAGGACACAGAAAGTATGCTTTAGGTTAGTTGAAGGGAAAGATGTTATGTACGATGTTAAACAATACCGATGTCTCCAACACGTGCTTCATGAAGCTTGATCTATCTATTAGCTAGGTTACTGGCATGCCCTAGCGAAGCCGGGCAATGCCGGTCACAGCGTCCAGCTGAGCGTGACTCACGCG
>JABAJT010000232.1:0-10765 GCA_018850275.1 Tephrocybe sp. 9174TJB
GGTTCATAACGCCTTCGGAGAGTGTATCCGCGGTCTCTGAAGAACTGGTAATGGCTTCGCCAGAACTTTTCATTCTCAGAGAGACCGCCTTCTTCAATAGGGTGATCTTGAGGGGGGTCCATACAGAGATATTGGTTATACTAGTTGGTTGCGTAGCCCAAAGCCCTTCCGAGACCATTTTAACCAAACAGAGCAACCTTGTTTATTTTCAGATGGCCACCAATGTACACACCCGAAGCGCGTGGAATTCAGTGTCGTCCACACTTATGGAAGACCAGATACGGCCTTGGTGATTATGACGGATATGTTCTAGCTGCAAGAGCGCGACCTCTCCAGCAAAATCGGCGTGCATGTCTTCAAATCAAGATCGGAGTGTCGCGGGCAGCGGAAGAAAAAGCGAGAGTATGCATTTAGAAAGCGAACGGGTTTACCACATATCACCTCTGGACGACGACCAGACGGCCAACGTTGTGGTATTCGGAGACAAACGTTGGACGAGGCTGGACGAGGACTGTCGCCAACCAGTGTTCGCGGGGATCCGAAAGGCCGGCCCGCCTTGTCCGTGACCTTCCACGTCGACTGCGAACACCGACCATATCGTTGCTATCAAATACGTGCCCGCCGTTGGCAATTCCAAGCGTGCGATTGACGAGTATTACTCCGAGATCTTCTGCGGTGGTCGTTCGACTGTCAATATCTTCAACGAGTGCGAGGATTCGCTTCTTGCTACCCCACTTATTTTGGATCTGTGCATTCTCACCGAGCTCCTTACGCGTATCAAGTACCGACAGCTCCCTGCTGATGGCTCTGCTACCACTGAGGACTTTAAGCCTCTCTACGCCGTTCTTTCTCTTCTTTCGTACATGCTCAAGGCTCCTCTCGTCAAGCTTGGTACGTTCCTTCCATATTTATCCACTAAACAATAACTTACTCTTCATCTGCAGGCACTGAAGTCGTGAACAGCCTCAACAGGCAGCGCAACGCCCTCGAGCTTCCTCCAGGCCTGCATCGGTGTCGAGGGAAGCAGCGACCTCCTCCTTGAGACTCGCATCTGGTAAACCTCCTACAATGCATGTGATGGATTGGACTTTGCTGGGTTTCGTGGGCTCGAAGGGCTCTTCTGTCATATATCTGGGGATTTAGCTTGCTAGATGTATCTACGTGTAGGCTTGGGTCGTTTGTTTTGAAATACAGTGCCTTGACGTTCTTTTGGAAAGTTGTCAGTATGTATGTCTTACTAGTTTGGTCAAGGGTGTCGTGAACTTGAACTCCTTGTCACTTGCTTTCATCTCGATTCTCGCGAGTCACGCGTAGGGCCTGTTCTCAACCGGTGCTTGCGACCTGGATACTCAACGCCCCCTGAAACATCAAAAAAACCGCCATGGAACGATTGAGGAGAGTAATTTTAGTAGGCGCATAAGGCGCGCCTACATTGCATTTACTTCCGCAGGGAACAAAAGATTGGCCACAGAATATCCAAGTCCCCTCGGTCCTACCAGTCCTATACCCTCATTCCCTTAAACTTCTCAGACATACTCATTCCAATTTCATTCCATCCGTGTCTTGAGGCATGGGCGAATTCATGAACCCTGAAGGATATGACCCGGCGAGACTGAGCCCTGCCGAAATGTTTTGGCGCGACCATTCAACTACCTCAAAGCGCACGGATACACCCTTAGGAAGCGTTATGAACCTGGGGGGGGCCCTTGATCCCGAACCACCATCATGGTCGGGTTTCGCACGCACAAACGGTGCCTCTGCGGACGACTTCAGGTCGAAGTCGTCGTCCAAAAAGCGGACAGCTGGATATCCCAGTGACAAGGACTGGCAATGAACCGCCAAGTATACCCCCCCAAGCTTGCCCACGGAGAACGAGGCGTACCTAGACGAACTTAATATGGACTCGAACTTCGAAAACCCAACACATCCAAACCTGACGAAGCCCCTAGACCCACTCCCCCACAACCCACACGTCCCAGATACAACTCAAATAGAGAATGAACGTGCATAGAGTACAAAGATGTAACCCGATAGAGATACATGACAATCTACCCTGCCAAAAAAACCTATCCGCCCTCCCTGAGACTACTCACAACCGAACACGCCACCGTCACCTAAAAACCATAGCACCCCTGCCCGGCCCCCGCCTCAGTATAAGCCATAAAGCTCAGAAATCCCAGACTCACAACCGAACATCGAAAATGCCCCCCAGCGACGTCGGCCCCATCCCACCAACACCCACATCCCTCCTAGTCGCACGAACCTTCACAGAAACGAGTAGGATGATGCTCCTTGAAGAATGGACCGTCCTTACCATCATAAACCCCCCCAACTACTACGCCGAACTCGACAACCCAAACGAGCCGGCCAAACTCAACCCGGAATCAAATCGCGTAGTAATAATGTACCAGGAGAATGAACTTGGGGTCTATGAGGAAGTGGCAGGAGGGAACATTGCTGGGGAATTCACACCGGACGACCCGCACTGGAAGATATACTCCATCTCCCCCTCCCCAGAGAGATACGGATCCCGAAGCTCACTCCTCTGCGTCCCCCTCGGGGCTATCGCGGTTAGCCCACTCCGAAAAGTGACGCACGTGATGTCCTCCTTCTGGAAATCAACAAACATCAACATCATCTCATACAACTCTTTCACTGACACCTCCAACTCGCCACTCTTCGCCTTCGGAATCGCTTTCGGGATAATCGTCCAATCGTCGACCTCCACGACATACGAAGAGGCACGATCCGAAGCCTCGTCCGACGAGGAGACGGACATGTCATCGGAAGGAACTCTGGTTGACATATGAACCGTCCCCAAGACAAGCCAACCCTCATACCCCAACATTCATCTGAACACGGAGGCGAAAGAGACCAGGGAGGAGAGAAAAAACCCCGGAACCAAGTAAATACCAAGAAAACCTGTATAAACACGCTCCCTACATAAATCCTATCGTTACCAGAACATACTCCAAAGTCCAATCCCCCAAAGATCGCACTGACCACGTCCAATATGCTCTCTAACAACTCCACCGCCCCCCCCACCCCCACCTCGTTGGAATCCAACATTAGTGGAGACCACGCTAGCGACGCCAAACGCTCTGCAGACCAACAATCTGTACTCGCGACCGACGCGACCGCCCGAACCGAAGGCAACCGCCTCGACACCTCAACCACCCCCCCTCCCCCCTCACTCGCCCCCCAAATGGAGGGACCAGACGACAATGGAGGCCCATGGACGAAGGTTGAGTACGGCCGCAAGAAGCAAGGCGGAAACAAACCTGAAGACAACCAGAAAAACAAACGCCCCCACTCGAGCACCCCCATCCATAATAGGGTAAGCAAACGCGTAGCGACTGCCAACAGAAAAACTACCCCTCTCCAGATCCCAGAGCTCTCCACCGATCGAGCCCAGGGACAGGAGAACCACCAAGATGACCCCTTTGCCATTCCAGAGCCCACCTCGCCTACCCCAGGAGCCGCCGCGGCCGCCCTGACAGCTCCCCTTATCGAAGGTAGAGGTCAAGAATTACGGGTCCAACATGAGGAGGCGAACGAGCATAACATAGAAAGTACGCGACATATTTATTAACTCCCCCCTACAACCAAATAACACATATGCCATAGTCTCTGTAGGAACCCAAGGAGGGTACCACGTAGGACAACCTCCCATCCAGCCGACGGCAAACGGGCAGACGACAGCCACCCCCGCTAACGCTCATGCCCAGACCCCAGCGGACGACTACATCATGACTCCCACTGCCCTCGAAACCCCAATCACCGCCCCCGAACCGCACATCGGTGCTGAGGTACCCCCCAACACTACCTTAAGTCCCCCCATCGCTGCTATAGGCCTCCCCATCGCCGTACCCGAGCCCCCCATCGCTGAACACGTTAACGGCGCAGGCCCCAATGAGGCAGATGACGCGATGCCCGTAGACGCCCCAATGGACGGCGTCATGCCGGACATATGGGCCGAGACTGTCGTAGACGGAATCGCCCGAAACACTGTCAACTTCGAGCGCACCGCACCACCCGAAGGAGGGTGGCCCGTCGTATACCGCGGGGCCGCTCCAGACTATAACATCGCGGCAAATCTTGTGCAGGAATGGGAAGACATAGGCCCCAACGCTCTGTGGGTCTACCTATACAGGGGAAGGTACGAGAGCAAACCGGAGATTCGATTCCAACAGATCCTACAAATAAAAGAAGCGATCATGAAATTAGCTCATGTCCAGGAAGAGGAGGATTTCGACGTCACTTTCCCATCCCAAAACCTCCCTCCCGCACACGATGAGCGCTTCCCACACCCATACCATCTCCTGGTTTCCGGGCTGTCCATGGACCGTATCCAACGTCTACTAAACATGAAAGTCATCTCGACGAGGAATGTAACCTTCTTCACAGTCCCGAGGAATCCGAGCCCAGAAATGTTTATTCTCACGATCACCGGCTGGACATTCTCGATCTCTGAAAGAAACAAGCAGACGGCCCTCTCCCTTGTTCGCGATACCTACAGATCTTCGGTTGGCATCCAAACCATCGCCGGCAAATACCCGCCCACTGACCACACCCCCTCCCTCGAATACATCCTCACGGCCATCGACGCTCGCGGCTTCACAATGAAGACGAGTAGCGGGACCATTCCCCTGTGGAACTTCTTCTTTACCACCCCGATCGTCATGGAAGGGAGGGATTACGCAAGCCTCCTCAAAATCATGAGAGACTGTACCTTCCACACCTTACGCAACACGAACGGAGTCGGACAGCGCATCGCAACAACCCTCCTCTGTACCGGATGCAAAAGCATCGACCACGACCCGGCCAACTGTCCGTTCTCAAAGATGGACGCATGGATGGGATTCAAACCCGACGCAAACGGAAGAACCGCCGAGGCCATCCCCCTCATGAACGACGATCAGGGGAACCAGGAACACCGCAGACGCGGAGGAGGAAGGGGTAGAGGAACCAGAGGGCAAGGACGCCAGCATCATCGCGAGGATAGACGCCGACGTTAATATCTCTTACGCTACGAACGAGTACCACAACGATGATTACTACGAAGGCTCGTAAATACACACAGCAGCCCCAACTCAGTCACCTCTATTATGTTCACCCCCCCAATCTTCTAGAATAACATTGTTTTATAACCACACATACACTTCGCCCGCTCACCTGGCACCTACGGTGCACCCCGGCCAGCTGAGTGTAGCTCCCTAGGGAGCATATAGGGGAGTCACGACCTTTTACTAACCCAATGACAGACAACAATTACAGAGGAACTAACATATCAACAGGAAGCATTTTCGGTAACGGCATCGGCACCTCCGGCGGCAGACGGGGGACAAGCGATACCACGAGCTTTCCACCCAATGACGCCGCTCGAGGTTACGGCAGTGAAGTCCCACACCGGGAAAGGACTACACCAGTCCGAGGAGACGACATCGACCTCCATAGCGACCCACAACAGGGTCCCCCCCCCGACATAGGAGGAGGGCAACATATCGCCCAGGACAGGACAACCCTGCCAGACACCGGATCCAACTATCCGAACGCGGTAAACGCGTCAGACGAACAGCCAACTGCCCAACGGGCCCCGGCAAGCATAAACGCGGAAAACAGAACCGCAGACCAAAACCCGCATAGAAGAAAGAGACACAAACGCCCTCCAAACGGAAAGAAAGGCAAGGGGGCGCTGAAGATCGCATCCCTCAATATGAAAGGAGGCGGATCGACCCAAACCGAGTCAAAGTGGGAATTGATCAACCAACTAATGAGGGACGACCGTATAGATATCCTAGCACTCCAAGAAACACACATGACCGACGAATTAAGGGATAGGATGAACACCAGATACGAAAAGAGAATGCACATCATATCGAGCGCGATGCCGCTAACTCCTAACGCAGCAGGAATAGCCATCGTCCTAAACAAGGGTACGACACCATGGAAGGACGTTACAAGTAAGGTGATCGTGGAAGGGAGAGCCATACAGATAAGGGTATCATGGTGCTCAGAATTCTCCCTCCAAGTCCTAGCCGTCTATGCCCCTAACGCGACGGGAGAAAACGCTGCGTTCTGGGCTACACTAAAAACGAAACTGACAGAGGAAAACATACGGCCAAACTGCATCCTAGGGGACTTCAACCTAGTCGAGGATTCTGTTGATAGGTCCCCAGCCCACGAGGATAGCCAAACCCAAACACAGTCCCTCACAGACCTAAAGTCACACCTCAAACTAGCCGATGGATGGAGAAGGGAGAACCCGACGAAAATCGACTTCTCCTTCAGGATGGATGGAAGGAGCATCTTCTCCAGAATAGACCGTATATATGTGAGAGAGGACCTTCTACCCTTCACGAACGGTTGGGATATACGGCGGACAGGGATAAGAACAGACCACTCCCTCGTCACTATGGAAATCATGAACCCATGGCTCCCACACCAAGGGAGCGGAAGATACGCGATGCCGGTCTTCGTTCTCGACCAAAAAGAACTCATGGCCAAAATACAAAGAATAGGATTATCGCACATGGACCACCTGACACGTATCTCCACGAATAGAACAGAAACCTGCAACCCGCAAACAGCACACAGGAGCCTCAAAACGGAAATAATCAAATGTATCAGAGAATACACTAAAGCCCTAACACCGAGAATAAACAAGCAAATAGACAACATAAAAGACGATAAAGAGGCAGTCCTCAATGACGCCGTGAAGACCGACGAGGAGAAACGAACTGAGGCCTCCCTCCTGGATGAAAAGATCAGGGAACTCGAAATGATTAAGTTCGGCAGGACTAGAGACAATGTAGCCTCGCAGTTCTTCTTGGAGGGAGAAACAATGGGTAAAACGTGGATAAGAGCGAGCAAGGACGTGAAGGCCAGGGATGTAGTAGCAGCCCAAAGAGACATACGAATCCCGGGCAGAAGAATAGTGAGACACTCTACAGAGATGGCGGAGATCATGAAACACCACCACGAAACTGTACAAACGGACGGAGCGCCAGAGGAAAATGAAGAGTACAAAACACACGTAGACCAAGTCCTATCGAACATTGAGAAGACCTTGAGTGAAGAGCAGATAGAGGATCTAGGGACAATCCTCCAAGAAGAGGACATTAAAGAGGCCCTAAATAGCATGCCAGACGGTAAGGCGGCAGGTCTAGATGGCATAGTCAACGAACTATGGAAAAAGCTAAGCAGAACATACGACGACAACCGTAGACATGGACCGCCGAAATTCGATGTCGTTAAGGCCCTTACCGCAACCTTCCAAGACATCCAGAAATACGGAGTATGTGAACAAACGGCATTCGCTGAGGGTTGGATGTGCCCCTTATACAAAAAGGGAGACAGAACCGAACCAAGTAACTATAGGCCAATTACAGTACTAAACACTGACTACAAGGTATATACCAAAGCGCTATCAATCAAACTGACGAAAGTCGCACCCTCTCTGATCCACAAGGATCAAGCGGGCTTTATGGTCGGAAGACGAATAGAAGATCAGACGGAATTGGCACGTCTAGTCATAGATTGGGCGGAGATGACGGAAACAAATGGTATGATCGTTTGCCTCGATCAGGAAAAAGCCTATGACAAGGTGATACACGCCTTCTTATGGGCCACAATGAGGAAAATGAAATTCCCAGAATCCTTCATAAAATCGATACAAGCCGTGTACACAGGGGCAACGACAGTAGTTATGCTAAATGGAGAAATGAGCAGCCCCTTCCTAGTCATACGAGGAGTAAGGCAGGGAGATCCCCTCTCGTGCCTACTATTCAACCTCGCCATAGAATCGCTGGCACAGATGCTGAGAAACTCCAACTTAGCAGGGCTAAGAGTTAACGAGAAGCTCGAACGGATAATAACGACCCTATTCGCAGATGATACCACTGTGTATCTCTCCGAGAACGACTCTTTCCAGGACCTAGAAGGAACCCTGAAGCGCTGGTGCAAGGCGTCCGGAGGACGCTTCAACGTCCCAAAGACGGTCATCACGCCAATAGGTACAGAGGCCTTCAGAACTACAATCAGTGACGCGAGAACCGCGTGCATCCCCCTTGCCCCCATACCAGAGGAGATCCATATAGCAAGAGACGGAGAAGCCACCAGACTGCTGGGAGCCTTCATAGGAAATGGAGTGGACAACCCAAGCGTATGGACCCCGACCAAAGAAAGGATCACGAATGAACTAGCAAGGTGGTCGAGACTCAACCCCACGATCAATGGGAGACGCCTAATAGCGAACATGGTTGTAGGAGGTCTGACCCAATACAAAACATGTGTGCAAGGGATGTCGAAAGATACGGAAGAGGCCATAACCACACAGATGCGGCGCTTCATGTGGAACTCGGATTCCCCCCCAGCAATAAACACGCAGACGCTAACAAGGCCGATCGAAGAAGGTGGAAAAAAGCTACTGGATATAAAAGCCAGGAACGAGGCGATAGATCTAATGAGGCTGAAGAGATACCTGAAATCAGGGGAAGAAAGGCCGGCGTGGGCGCAAGTGGCTGACAAAATCCTAAGGGGAGTGGTCACGAAGGATAGTAGAGTGACCGACAGAAAGGCTTACTCGAACCCTTTCCTCCAGAACATCAAAATAAATTCTAGAGCAGGGGAGAAAAGGCTCCCGGCCTCGCTGAAAAGGATGGTCGTCGCAGCGAGAAAACACTCGGTTAAGTTCGCCCCGCTCCTCCTCTCAGAGGACCTGATGAAGGAAATGCCCATATGGTTCCATCCCGGGCTGGCAGATAGGAAGAGAATCCAATACAACGCAACCTGGGCTAAGTGTCTGAGGACAATCCACGGAGTCGAAACAGTGGGAGAAATGCTGACCTTCTGCGAAACCTTTGGCCCAGACCACCTCCCCTCCCAGGACTGCGATTGCGCGAGGTGTGAAGCCTACGTGGCTGACGGATGCTCAAACCCGGAGAAATGCAGATCGAAGGGCGTAAGCCTCGTAACAATGCTGGGAAACAGGTGGGATCCCAGAAGGGAGGCACGAATGCGAACACTATCCGAGATCGACCGGGATAGAGCGAACCCTGAAGAACGCGTCTTCGACCCAGACTTCACTGTACGAAGCTCGCTGTCGGACGGCTTCAGGGTATTCACAAATGAGGAAAGTAGCCAGATACCAACGAACGTGATATACCCTACGGAACCCCCAGACAGAAGAAGAGAAGACGAAACCATAGTATATACGGACGGCTCCGCGCTGCAAAACGGGTCAATGACAGCTAGAGCAGGTGCAGGAATATGGTTTGGCCCGAACAACGATAGAAACAAGGCCTTGAGGGTCCCAGAGACCTGGGAACAGACAAACAATGCAGGAGAAGCCATGGCGGTGGCTATCGCTGGGAAGGAGGCGGAGAGCCAAACCGACCTAGTAATAGCAACAGACTCCAAAATAACGATGGACGGCCTGACCCTCCACCTCCGGAAATGGGAGGATCAGGGGTGGATTGGGGTCTCCAACAAAGAAGTCCTGAGGTACGCGGCAGGGATACTGAGATGCCGCGACGGGACAACCACCTTCAGGAAAGTTAAAGGACATAGTAACCTGCTGGGAAATGACGCAGCGGACGCCCTGGCGAACGCCGGGGCCCTCAAAGAGGCCCAGGGGGAGGCACCTCAAATGATGAGGGAAGGCTTCCAGAACAAGGGGGCCCTCCTGAATGGAATGAGCCAAGCCTTGCTATATAAAGGGATCAAGAGCTCCGAAAAAGTAAAAGAGAGACGATACACGGAAATAAACCTCGACAAAACTCGCTGGGCGGTGGAAGCGTCAGGAGGAGGTCTCCCGACCAACAGCCGCATTTGGAGATCTATTGAATGTAAGTCACTGACAAAAGAAGCAAGAGCCTTTATATGGAGGACGATGCATGGAGGCTATAAACTAGGGGAGTACTGGGAGAATATCACTGGGTACGAGAATAGAGCAGAATGCCCCAGATGCAGAATACAAGAGTCGATGGAGCATATATTACTGGAATGCGAGGCGTCGGGCCAAGCAACGGTCTGGAGACTCGTAGAACACCTCTACGAGGCGCGGGGAGTCAGCTGGAAGAGGCCGACCCTGGGAGACATCCTAGGATGTCAAATGATAACTCCCGGAACAACCACAGGGGACAATGGTGGAGCGAGCCGTAGGTTCAACGCGATCACGATCTCAGAGTCGGCGCGAGTAATTTGGAAGGCAAGGTGCCACTGGAGAATAGAAAAGGAATCAGATCCAGAGCACATGCCGCAGGAAGAACACATAGTGAGGAAGTGGCGAGCAGCGATGATGAGGAGGGTCAAGATGGACTGCTTGACGACATCAGAGTCCAAGAAGTCGAAAAAAGCGACCCCCGTGAAGAAAGTCACAGCCACTTGGGCCCACCTTATATCGGAAGGGCAGAAAGTGCAACGAGCCTGGGAGGACATAGGCAGGGTTTTAGTGGGTATAGGGTGACCATATCGGCGCTCGAGCCCCACACGAGAAGTGCGGAAACGCATTTCCCTGCGGTACCCCTCCCAGAATGATAGAAAATTCTCTGTTAAAAAGGCACTTGTTTACAGGCGAACCCCCCTTCCCCGGGGGGGAAACCTTACTGATGACCGTGAGGCTTACTATGTAGTCGTCCGGTCGTCCCATGTACCACCAAAAAAAAAAAAAAAAAAAAAAAAAAAAAAAGGAAGCTTTGTGAACCTGATTTGATCCCATCTTTGACCAAACCCCCGTTACCTCTAAGTATGTGCGAGAGTGCGC
>JABAJT010000235.1:0-10550 GCA_018850275.1 Tephrocybe sp. 9174TJB
GTCTATGAGCGCTCATGGCGGGAAATGAAAAGGGAGACGTGGTGGTGGTGGCGTTTCACCAACACCCTGAATTTTCCCATCAATTTCGACGGTCTCAGCGGTGATCATGTCTTCTTGTTCCATCATGTCCTCAGAGTTCTGTCTATTACACGAAAGCCCTTGCGATAACACGACAAAAGCCTTCGACGTGGCTCTCTGTATGCGCACCGCTGACAATCCCAGCTGGACATATCTACCGTCAAACATCCAACCTTGAACCCGTCTCCGTACGCACATGCGCAGAAAGGGCAGTTCCCCGGACCGAAAGAGCGCCCCAAGACCGCACTAGGTCCAGGGCATGTAGGTTTCCCCCATGACTACTATTTGAATTGTGGGAGAACGGCTTCACGCCACTCTACGACGAGCGTGGCTGGAAAACCTCGGTATCGAACAAATTTCAAATCCAAGATTCCAGCTCCCATGGTGTGGTTACGAGTCGCGTCTTTTTAAACAGGCCATCATCTCCTAACATCTCGCGTGTTGGTACAAGCTAGTCTCCTAAAGACAGGACCCCCGAAAACCACCTGAGAGCTCTGATCCAAATCCAGGTAAAAATTGGGCAGATTTTGGGCTATGCCTGAGGTCTGTCCGTGTAAAAATCGGGCAAAATGGGGTCATACGCCTGAGGCAGGGCTTGGGTAAAAAATGGGTCAGTGGGAGGCTTGATTTTGGTTCGTATAAAAAGTGGAGGGTCTGGGATGGATCTCACACCGTCTCGACATAGTTCTCAACCGCGTGATCCATTGCACATACCACTGAGCTAAGCACAATCACAACGCCCTTTACCTTTAGACGTATACATAGTGTCGAGACACCCATTTCTTCCTGTCCAACATCGCTGTACAAGTTTTTGAACATCGTCTCGGGTCTCAATTCCGCTCTTTGGCTCACCCATTTCTCGTGAAGAACTTTGACTTTGTACCGTTATCTGCATTCCTGTGTGTGCTTCCGGAGGCACCTACTGCCGTAGAAGGTAGCTGGAAGATATCGGGGGATGACTGGACCTTCTACAAGATCCTTACGGACAACAAAGAAGGCGTTGCAAAAGGCCACGCGAGGTAAAAATGCAGCAGGTAACTCAGTAGATTAAACTTCTGGAATCTATCTTGTTACAGTGTTGGTATTGTACGGCGCCACGCAGTGAGAGAAAAAAAATGGTACTCTGGAAAATTTTTGGCAAAAATCGCGATGCCTGAGGTCAGCGTCCGGGCAAAATTTCCACTTTTGAGAGGCCTGATCCGCCATCCGGGTAAAAATTGGGTCAAAATGGTACAGGTAAAAATCGGCGATTTTGGGTCATTTTGGGATCAGGCATCTCAGGTGGTTTTCGGGGGTCCTCTAAAGACTTTGATGATACCAGATGATAATCGATCTGATAGGTACAAGCTGTCGTTGTCAAGCGTTAAACATACTCAAACACAGCACTGTCAGCTGTCCCAAGTTCCAGTCTCAGAAAAACTCACTTATATAATAACAGATCGACTATCATCTGTTTGTACAAATATAAGGTCTGCAGTTTGGAGACTAAAACTCACTCACCGTTTCTTATCACCATACAGATTTAGGCTCGCCTCTCACGATTCTTTCACAGCAATGCCACTTGTAAAATCTAGAACTTTTGGAGATCCCAATCCAGATCCCAAGTATGCATTTGACGACATTCAAGAATGTAAGGAATCACCCATTTGTGATAATCTATTCCGGCTCGCTGATCACTTCAACGTCCTCATTAGTTGGCGGACCCCACAACTTGCAGATCGATAGGATATCGGACATCAGATGTGCAGTGGACAATAATGTTCGGATAACCACCGTTGAGCCGACATACGTCTTGAAAGATGGTACCACCAAGCCTATCCGCCACGGCTGGGATTCAGACATCTGGTTGTTGACCATGATTGGTATGATTTTTTATCGTCGTCTCTTAAATCCTAATTCCCTTCCAGAGGACAATTCCGAGTATGTCGTCGTCGGTGTACAAGGCACCCTCACGTCCAATCCAAGCCTTCCCACCCTTCTCAACAACATCGAATTTATTACATATGACTATAAAACGGGAAAAATGACGTCTCCCATACGTCAGTCCCTTTGTACAAAATATCTATTCTTTCGTGTATTGATTTTTCTATAGCTGGTAGCTACAACGAAAATTATTGGGGCAGGCCAGGTGATAAGCACGAGGTATATGGCGCTATTGGAGCTCGTCTCGTTGGCTTTGGTGGCACCCTTAGCAAGGATGGTACGTACATTTGCATACTCACTGGCAGCCGGAAACATCTTTTACTCAAAGTATCTGACCACTCTCGAACAGGTCGACTTCAATCAATCTATATCTGGTATGAGTCCTCTAGTGTGTAGGATGCGCTTGGAGGATATCAATTTGGGCCTCAAGTTCCACATAGAAGGGAAGAGTTATCCGCCCACTCAATGCGGTGGGATATTGTACATTTGATTGGGATGATAAACACGTTACATAGCTACTCGTTCAAATGAGGAGCATTTTTTCTCGTGCAAGTCTATTGTGATACAAAGTGCACCCATGAATCCCCGAGTGTCGCAGACGCTGCCCCAATTTAATCAGCATTCGGAGAGGTCCATTCTTTATAGGTGACGAAACCGATGTCAACCAGCGCTCAGCAGCGAATTATCAGCTCTTGTAGTCTTAAACTGGTGCTCTATCTCGCGAACATTGCTAACATTGGCTTTGTTCTATCACATCTTATTAGCTATAGATAACTAAAGGCCGACCTCGGGAATCAGCCTGCCGTTATAGAGTAAGTATTCCACGTTCAACGTCGTCGCTGTCTTGCTAATTACATTTTTTCCTTAGAAGTTGACGACCTTCTTGCCTTCATCGGCGTACAGGGCACCAAGACGATCACTGCTATCCTATTCTCAAAGTTCGACGTCCATCAAACCCGGGCAACCTTGGAACGTCTCTGGCTGGTTTTGGTGGCTCAAACAATGACGATAATGTGTGATTTCCGTTTCTCTTTCCTTATAATGCGGCGTTTCTTCAGGATTTTGTAATCAACACACGAGTGGAAGGCTACAGTCGCAGGACGCCCGCTGGGCATAGGTTCGGAGCAAGGCTGTCTCCGGACCGGCAAGCCAGCGGAGCGTGAAAAACCTGATCCACAATGACCTTGGCCGCGTCGAATTTTGGCAACCAATTGTAACAACCTTCCAAAATCAACAAATGTTCCTCCATCATCACGGATTCACGGCTATTCACGGCTCTAAACTGAGGAATATTCATGAACGCGGCACCCACAACATGATATGTACCTCACTGCTTCGACTTCCCTACTCAGCAAACCCCATGCAAGTTCATTGTTAGACAGTCTCAATTACACGCGATGAGCATGCCAGATGCGAAGTAGATCTCTTGTGTCTCAATGGTCAACGCGTCTAGCGCCTGCTCAGCATTGATTGGATACTTGACAACTTCATGATATAACAGGCGCGAAATTATACGATCGATATACACCTACATACGATGTCGAGACGAAGCCTCGAGGATAGAGCGTGCTGATCGTGATCGACAGCTTTCGAAGGGCTTCATGAACATGGGCGCTATCTCCACTGAGCTATTTTCTTCTCGGAGTGGTGGAGCGTCTATCTATACTTATATCAATGTAAGCAGCGTCTTTCCTTGTTTCCTTTGTTTTTGAAGATCCAACATTCTAACCTCAGACAAGCTTAGACCTAACACCTCCACTGCAGCTACATATGATCGGGCATGTGCACTCAAACTGAGTCCCTGGCGCCTCATTGCTTCCGAAATCGATTGACTTCAACAAACGACTTCGCACCGGCCTTACGGTCCTACTGCATGTGGACTAGTCGCCTTACATACTATATAGTCCTGTAAACCGGCTTCCTTGTCCGACCTTCCCTTGACACCAACTCTTCATCCCCCCATTCCACGACCCCACTTCTCATCATCATCACAGCGAACGATGCTCGAGAGGTTCCTCCCAGGCTGGTTTCAGCGACCAACCCAAGGCCAGGATACCGAAAGACCTATTGCTGAAGCTGGCCTTCCGTTTCCTGTTGGTACGAATTCACAGTCTGGATCCAAGCCAAAATGGAAGGGCGGCGACCTCAAGCTTGTTGCCGGCGCTGCCATCAGCCATCCTATCCCTAGATCATCATCACAATCTCTATCTCTCTCAGGTATCGAAATCTCGGATGACGTCGCCCGCCCTTGGCAGTATCAATACTCTCAATCAAGCCCGACGAGATCTGGGCCATCCAATGTCGAGTGGAAAGTCGACTCTTTATCGGATAGTAAACAAGAACTGGAGTTTTACGTGAATCGTGACGTAGGGGAACTACCCATATCTGCACCAGCACCGCCTGAGGTCGTCAGACTTCCATCGCGAGCGAAACTCAATCCCATTGCACGGTCTCATTCTGCACCTATTTCGTCCATCCCGGGCGAAACCATCTCCGCATCTTCCACTTTCTCATCGGCTGGCACAACATTCGGAAGCAGAGGCCAGCTCAAGTTGAACATCAATCCCACCTTTAGGCAAAGCGCAAGCTCTCTCGTTGACACAGACGTTTATGCACACGCGTACAATCATCCTCTTGTGAAGCAACTTTCACCAATCATGGAACAGGACTATTTTTCTCCAGTGTCACTTCATACGCCCGTCTCTTTGCCTAATGGAGCATCAAACCCTTCAATAGCGTATACCATGTCGCATGCGACGAATGATAGTCCTGGGGGATCCCAGAAATCAGTCCCTACACGTACGAGTATCTAACATCTTGTTTCAGGCCTTAACTCATCTTCATTCATTGAAATAGGTCCTTCCCCGAGCTTCTCTACCTCCAACCCTTTCATTGCACGCCAATTGAACCGGACCATATCCCAAACGTCTTCCCGTACCCAGGCCTCTACCTCCTCTCTCCCACGTGTCTCTGCCTCGACTCTTGCAACAGGTAGTGCGAAGCCTAGTACGCCAACAGAACCCCCATCCCTACCTCCTCTAAGCCTAGCACCCCCGTTCCCTGGACCACATCCCAGTCCCGCCACTCACGACTCAACTGGGCCTCCTTTGCGCCCTCGCCGTTTACCGACAATCGAGGGTAGCTCAGAATCATATAACGTCGCGTCAGAGGTGTATGGCGGCGAGTATGACTCCGAGTCATTGCACTCCGATAGCTTTATCACTGCCTCTCCTCGAGACGATGTGCCCGCTCGGAATCCAGAAGTGGATATAGTCAATGAGTCGTTCCAAGCAAGTGCCGAAAGTGCAGGAGTGGCGAGCGAGCATAGCAAGGGCCCCCCCGGAGGCTCCGGCAATTCTATTCTTCCCCCTTCTACTTCGGAGTCCTTCATCGGACGCAGGTGGGATCGAGATGCAGCCCTCGGTACAGGAATAGTTACATTCCGCACTAAAGACCAGTGGTTTGCGGATTGTACACCCGCGTTCTGGACATTCTGGCTAGGGTTCATCTTTCCTGTTCTTTGGTTTGTCGGCGGCTGGCATTTTACGCGCTTTGGCGAGCAGCCTCCTCGCCTTACGTTTTGGGAGTTCTACTTCAACGCCGGTTTCTGGAAGAGGATCTTCAATCTTGTTTTTTGCTGCGGGAGTCGGAAGAGTGAGGTGAACACGCGACAAAAAGTGACGCACCAACGTGGTCATGGACCAGATGTGGAGAAACAAGCAGAGTCGGGAGGCACGTCAGGCCCCAGGCTTCCTAGATGGGTCGCGGAGAAACAGAGTTCAGATGATGGGAGACTTAGACTGCAGGACCCCAAGCGATCCTTGCGTGGCATATCTTATGGATACCCTTTCATCCCTCGCCCTGTATCTATGCGGAGGAGTACGATGACTATCCAGTCAGTCCGTTGGCGCCAGCGCGTCATAAATATTCTCGAGAGGCCGCATAAATTGTTCGATTGTTTCTATGGTGTAAAGCTGCGAGAGGTGAGGGGACGACCGGAGTCTACAAGGAGGATGTTCGATCCATGGATTCAGAGGTGTCGGTATGCGTTTTGCTATGCTCTGCTCTTGTTATGCGTGGGACTCGCGGTGGCATGTACACTTTTGATTGTATTTAATACTCGATCGCTTCGGTAGGACCGGACATAGGCTGTATTTGTAAAAATATGTTTTTATTCTATGTAGACTAGCTTTAGATCGTTATGTTTTATCTGCCAGCTCCCTGGGCCCCAGGGTCGCCAGCTGAAGTGTTCCTTGTGCCGTGGCGCTGCCAAAATGAGATATTTGGCTATGTTATATCTCAATGTCTAATCTTCATCACGTGTTTAAGCGCTTGACGACGACCGCGACGACGCCCCACCTCCATCAAGCAATCTTTTTGCTTTCTCCCCCTATGCGTCTCTTTTCAACATCGTCGCAATAAACTGAAATCTCAGCTCAACTCGCTCGAAAGGATCTTTCACAGTCACTCTTTTGAACCACTACTTTCGTTTCTCTCCTTCAACCATTACAATGTATTCAACAACGCTTGCCCTGGCTTTGGCTTTTTTATTCTTCCAATATCCTCTTATAGCTAACGCTGGAGTCTACGTATGTTCCTATGATTTCATCACGATTCATGTCTCGAACCTTCGCGTAGGTTCTTAAGCCTGCGGCGCACTCGACGTGCCATGGAGGCCAGGCTTGCACAATAGAATGGGTTGACGACGGTGTTAACCCGTTGCTCGCTGCAGCTGGACTATGTACTTTCGGCCTTTATACTGGTGATATGGTACGTGCCATACATGACTGAATAAGCTACCTCGCACGCTCATACCGCGTGTAGCAACTTGTGCAGGCAATCCCTCCAACCGATGTATCGACAATTCGCTCCATCACATTCAAGGTCAGTACACGATGCATTTTCAGTCTGAATTCTGAAGCTCACAAGGTGCGCATTAGCCCAACCCCGCCGCTGGACCAAATTCAGATTCTTAGTGAGTTTATCAGTAAATTCATTCTCATTTTCTAACGTTTGTTACAGTTATATTGCGATTATATCGACGACCGCTAAAGAAAACTCCAGCGATCCCTTCCCAACCTCATACAAGGCTTTCTCACCTTTCTTTACTATCGACCAGATGGTGGGTTCTTTCGAATCTCCTCTCCCCGAAGCAACCTCGACGACACCCATCCCTTCATCTTTGACTCGCTCCCCTACCGGCTCCGGGATATCTCATTCTACAACGAAGCTGTCTACCATCACCGTTGGAACCCTTTCAACATCGCTGCCGCCCCTTCCAACGCTCACTGTGACCAGTCCAATAATCAAGTCATCAACTACGTCTGCTATTCAATCCCAGGCCAAGCTCTCAACCTCGAAACTCCCGTCATCAGCACCAACATCTTCTGTACAGACGTCAACTGGTACTTCTGGTGTACCGATATCGACGGTATCCCCAAATGGTGCTATGGGTCGCGTACCACCGGTATCAGCACTATCGACCGCAGCTTTTGTGACCTCGTTGTTTTTCTTTACTTTCCTCTAGTCCTCTAGTCCCGACCGAGTTGCTTCTTTCTTTTCTTTATCCGCGGGACTTATTATGACTGAACTATCTTTATCGCGATACCTTTCCCTTGTGGGCGACCATCTCTTCTTGTCCATACCCATCTTATGTTGGCATCTTTACTGGCGCCCTGGATTTATCTGGCTTTGTGGGTATCATTATATTTTTATATACTATCTATCCCTGGACCAAAGCGAGCACCGATTACTCGCTTAGGTATTCGCCTGGCTTCCTTGCTGTGCGATACATATCTTTGTCGCCCCTTGGAACTCTGATTTTTAGATTTTTACGATACTGGCATTGATCATCCATTGACTGTACAACTTGATTCTTCTTTGTTTTCACGTCATCATCATATATCATCATCTGTGCATCTGTCACCCTCGCATCATTGTTCTGATCTGCTGCATTGCATCCAGTGTCGGTTCGCAGCTAAGTAAATATTTTCTTCCTGGTATTCTGATATTCCGCTTTTCTTGCTTGGTCAGCCTTATACTCCTGTTGCGACGATCTTTTCTTCATCGCAGCCCGTGGCCGATGGGTAAGTATGGCACTTATTTTGAATGCAGTCGTGGAATCTTTCTCAGCGCTACCTGCCAAATCAACTTCTATGATGCTTATGCTGTGTAAAAGCCAGATGTTATAGTACAAGGTACGTGGCATGAGGCCTACCACTCCCGCTCATACGATAGACTGCCATTCCTATATTGTGACCTCATCCCTTCGCACTTCCGCCGTGATTTCTGAGACGCATGGCATCCACTGCAGAAAGAAAAGTGAGCCCACTCTCCGATGCGTTCGTTGGCGACGACATTCAACCCACCGCTGCTTTTAAGGAGAACTGTATGATGGTCGAAAGACAAAGTCACGCTAACTCCACGCTCGCTCCATCTGAGTCGTATAGCAGCGCTATGTATCGGACTCAAGATGCATGGCAGGCCTCTGCCACTTTTTCGTTCGTTGGTACGTCCACTGCGCCTTCCCTGTTCACTTATCTCTAGGCTAATATCAAATTCTTTATCGCAATAGGCACATCTATATCGGTGTACGGCCTATCTAACGGACCAGAAGGAGACCTTTCCATACTTTACACTGTTGATGGTGGGGGACAGGATGGTTCTGCAGCCTCGTCCGCTGGCGATCTATCAACATGCATTTGGTTCTCGGTCACTGGACTGTCCGCTAAGCAACACGTGCTTAGCATGAGAATGAACAGCGTGCCATGGAGCGGCGCAGATATCACGCTGGAATACTTCATTTCTACCCCACCTGATTTGGTATCTATCATGCCCCCCGGGCCCAACTTCGTACTCAATCCAACCCCATCGCCTCCCACACCCTTATTACCCCTTTCCAAAAGCTCCGCAATCTCAAGCCAAAGGGGTAGCAGAGGCCTCTCAAGAACCTCGCGGAGTGCTCTACCTGTAACAGCTTTACCTGACACGTTGAGCACTATTTCGCGGCTCCAACTGTTGCCTACCGTGATATCGCATACTACAAGCACTCGGCCCACCCAAACTTCGTCTGATTCGAGCGTTGTATCTGATAACCCCAATCCCAACCAGCCGCCACTACCAAGTTCCCGACCATCGGTCGGCGCCATCGTAGGTGCATGTCTAGGCGGAGTTCTCCTTATTTCAGTCCTCTTGCTGTGCTGGTTTAAACGGAGAAAGATATCACAAATGATTAAACAGCCCGTGTTCAGAAATATAGATCGCCAAAGAGGTAACCTGTGCCTTCTCATCACGATTTATATGTTGTTACTCACATGGTTGTGGACAGTGGAACCATTCTCTTATACTCAGAGCTTGACTCAAATAATAACCAAGCGTAAGCCAATATCGATACCTCAAAACTCTAGAGGTCGCGGTGAAGTGGCCAGAACGGAAAATATCGATGCCCCACAAGACGAACTCCGGTTTCGAGAGTTATTAAATGAACTTGAGCGCGAAGTCCTCTTCATCCGAAAACGCAACGCAGAATTATCTACGGGCGTATCCGAGGACATTGCCGAGGACACCATGAGCCCGAGGGCTAGGGTGGTATCTGACGACACCCTTCCTCCTTACGAGAGGTAGAAACTAAAAGAAAGAGAACGCTGATACCCTCGTAACTTATGTCCAATTCGGACTCTTGTGGTGGTGATACCCCAATGTCGACCTATCTAGCTTCGGGCGTACCTTCGAATTCAGGCTGCTCGGATCATCTCTTACAAGATTTTCCTTTGAAAATCTGTCGCTATTGCACCTTTCTACCGGATTCAATGTACCATAGATTGATTCACTGCTGTCATAACACGGCCATCATCGTTAACGATTATATACTTCTTGATTCTCTTTATTAGTGCAGGCTGCAGTTTTACACGACATTTTTATATATCAGCAATAGAGCAACGGGCAAGTCGTGAGGTGATGATAAGCGTGCTTCCCAAGTGCTTCTAGGGAGCAAGCCACAAGATGAAGAGAAGGCGCTGCTAGCGGGATCTCATGGTTCAGCTTGAGATAGGCGAGGCGTCCACGTAGTATATATATTTTATGTGCAGCACCGCGTTAATTGTGTTCAAACTTCGAGTTTTTAAAAACAAATCTTGTACATTGATTCTGATTGTCAGTTTTGACCTGCGAAGGTGTGAGACGTGGAGCGTACCAAGTTATACTATCTATATATCCGTTTTGTCCAGATACTGTAAGATCTAGGGCTCATGCGCGTCCTCTGGAGGTGTGGAAAGTGATGCAGGGGCCTGCGTGACTCGGCCTGCGTCGCTTCAAATCACAATGCCGAATAAGACCGAGCCAAAAGCATGAGCTTAAGCATGCCAGTGCATGGCTATCAAGATACACCGGGCCACTATATGCCCCCTTGAGGAGATATTATACAGAGGACGAAAATTGTTGAATTCGAAGTGGCAGGCCCACTGTGGGCGGGGTCTGAATAGATCACTCGATCAAACAACTTGCGAGATTCACAAAGGCTGGTCCAAAATTTTATTTCTCCTTCCTATTTT
>JABAJT010000238.1:0-10416 GCA_018850275.1 Tephrocybe sp. 9174TJB
CTCTCTTCTAACCAACCTGGTTGCTACATCTTGTATGGGTTGGGTTTTAATGTAAGATTATGACCTTCTATTGGTATCATCATTACATCTACATTGCTCATTCCAAATGGCAGGTCATACATTCGTTTTATCAAGAAACAACTGGGTGGACATCATCAGCAAAAAATTCACCATATCTTAATCATCCTTGTTGAAATAGGTGCAGCATACATACTCCTCCAGGTAACTGTGTCATTACCTCATATTTTCTGAATTAATCCTTCAACCAAGGTCCTGACATTTGTTTTCTCATTTGTGGCTGTGAAAAACGAGAAGACATTAATGGTCGGCAGTATACTAAACACAATCTATGTCCATATCTCAGTGGGTATCCCATTATTTGAACTTCATTTCTATTGTTTATAACTCACTTTGATCAGTACATATATCCTGCAATTACATTATTCCTGATTCAGGGGCCTTTCTCCATTGCAACTGTGCATGATACAGTCGTAATGCTACGGGATTCTGAAGTGGAGAGGCAGGTTCAAACGCAGCCTGCATAGTAAAATGTAGCCAAAGAGTTGTCAATGTGACACACATGTGCTCCTTGGGCCCTATTTTGTCGTTGTTGTGCAGTTGGACATCATAGTAAAATTGACAGAATCAACGTTGAATTGTCTCTGCATTTTTCCAATAGATTTCGATTTGGTCAGTTAGGTACATGTGTTTTGGCCCTCCTCGATACTGCCCATTCCCACAGGTCTCTTCAAACCACTACCCAGCCTGGGAAATAAATGGACGGTTAGAATGGACGTAACGGAGACGGACGGCCTATGGAGGGGGATGATGCTGGAAGGGGTTGCAATATCAAACACTTTAAAGACACGTCGAGGGAAGCCTTGCTCCAACCTTCCTCACCTTGTAATGCCGCCCCATCTCAACCCCATCATATATTCGTCAATCTTCCCGGGAATCGGAAGTCCTAACGAATATCCCCCACAGTCGAATCAATTAACGCTTACGCGTGCTTGTGTTGGAGTGTCAATCGTTCAAAGGCACTCTGATATGAAGATAGACAAGTGAGCAGGGGAAAGCGCAGAGTGGGAATGGGAGCCTGACCATGCCGACTTACGCCATACATCAATGACAACGAGGACGACCCAGCCTGGGAAATAAATGGAAGATTAGGATGGAAGTAACAGAGACGGAGGCCTATGGAGGGGGATGATGCTGGAAGGGTTCAAACAAACTACACAAACACTCTTCTCCCCAGGCAGCCCATACCACGTCCCACACCCGACGCGGAATCCACCTACTCAACACCTCATTTGAGCCCGGGCCTGCAGGATACGTGAGCTTCGGACTCAGGTTTTATTATCCCAGCGACGCACGTTGAGCGGGTTGCATTCAGATTCGGATTTGAGAATGTCAGATAGGTACACATTTCGATTAACCACTGCCCTCCTTGATAGATACATGTTCTTTAAGTATCTAAGCGCGGTAGGAAGCACAGGTTACCATATCAGAGGTCTGCGTTGCGCTGGAGGAAAGACGTTAGACCTTGAGTACTCGGGAGGGAGCAATAAGAGACAGTCATACCCACCCCGGATACAGGGTCAAATTCTCACCTGGGTTTGAAGCCTCACAATACTAGGGCTAGGGACGAGGGCATACCCTGACAACAAGAACGGAACCCTGCATCTGAGGAATGATTTAGTTTGGTGGGGAAGTGCAGGAAGGAGTTGAAAGCATACCAGGTAGGTAAATGCCAATTTTCCCCACCATTATCAAGGCTCCTAAAGGCGATTCATTGACGTCCATGCTATAACGGTGTCTAGACTACGAGATTGAGTGTAATTGGAGAGTTCTTACTTGACCATTCTCCATCCCGTTTCACGACGCTGTCTAACGCGTAAAACCAAGACCATCCCAGACAAAGGGAGAACCACGGAGAGTATTATCCATACGGACGCAAGAGGTTGATGAGCGTGTTGTGGCAGAGAATCCAGTTTCTTTGGTTGGGACATGCCGGTACAATAAATTAGACGCGGGTCTTGGTATCGATAGAGTTGCTGTGCCCACAGTATGATGGATAGAAGATGGTTCGTATTTCGCATCGTCCCTCGTTGGCGAGGAACCGAGTGGTGTTGTTGATATTGTTGGCCATCATCTAGCACGACAATAAAAGAGGATTAGTTCACCTAAAGAGATCTAGAACGGAGGCTAAAACTATTGACCTCACCAAAGATATCAAATAATCCGCACGAACACTCGTCTCCCCTGACCACGCATTATCACATCCCACAACCCCCGTGCTATACCACCTTCCACCCACTCTGTATCGCACGACGACCCGCTTGAGCCGGGCCTACAAGATACGTAAGCCTCGGGCGGTTACGCGCGGGGACATGGAGAGGAAGGGAGGGAGTACGCCGACCTATTCCACAGCGAAAACAGCCGTGTCTCCAGAGAAAGGTAAGACGAGTAGCTGGAACGGATATGGGCCGCGGAGAGGAAGGTCGAAGGGTGCCGTGCTCCCAGCAGTACTGGAAGGGAGGGGTGAGTGGCGGGGCGGGGCGGAGATGGGGTGGGGGATTGTATCAGTTGGGGAAGCTACGTCGCGCCCGTATTTCTTCTCCCCGGACAACCCAGACTACGTTCCACAACACCCGTCCTATGCCACATTCGACCTACTCCGTATCGAACGACTTGCACAAGCCCGGGCCTACGGGATGTGTGAACTTTTTGCGGTTACGCGCGGAGACTTGGGGAGGGAGGGTGTACGTACGTCGACCCATTCCAGAGGGGAAACTGCCGTGAGATATGAGGCGAGTAGCTGGATCGGAGCTAGGTCGTGGAGAAGAGGGTCGAAAGATGCCATGTACGATATCTCCCGGCGCATGTATCGTGTAGTCTCAACGTCGGATGGTCGAAGTTTGACGTTGCAGTCTATACAATAATGGAGGGGAGGGGTGAGTGGGTGTCAAGGTAGAGATGTGGGAGAGTGTGCTATTCATTGGGGAAGCTACGTCTGCACGGCATTCTGGTGAGTAGAAACGACACTGTTCCGATTCCGTAATCTACCGAGTACAATCGATGACAGATGTGGACTACAAGTATCTTAAGGAAATGATCGTGAAAAGAGGAAAAGAGGAGAGAATGGTGACACGCACTACTCACTCTGGCCTGGCCTGCCCACTCCCAATCGGCGATCTTACAGCACTAGTGGTGGTTGAGAGCAAAGTCATATTTGGCAATGTGTACGCGCCGTCTTCAACACGTGCTCTCCACTGTTTTCGACGAATGGCTGGTCAGACCAATGTCACTGGCTTCGGTACGTAAACCACTCTCGACTCCATCTCTGCCTCCTTGCTTACTTGTCCCATTATTTCATAGACCCCAAATAGCGCTTCGCGAATCCACCAGCTGCAGCATGCTTCAAACACCTCACCCATTCAAGTTCCTCCCCAAGGCAAGGACCATGGACCGTTCTCCTCTTCGTCATCAAAGTACGCGTATGCCTGTCTACCTTTCTCACTCTCGTGACCTTCTTTGACAATCCTCCACCTTCCCCGTCGTTTCATAGACCCACATCCTATAGCCAGTGCCTCCATCCATGTTGTATGCTCGGTCCAGGTTCCATGGTCACGCCCTGGTCCATCGAAGACCCTCTGTATCCCCCCCCTCTCCAGGCCACTGGGATACCGTCAACGGTTAAATTTCTCGATGTAGATTCAACATTTCAGGAGTTATTTCCCAAGATGAGAGTCTCAGCGTCGATCAACATGGAACCGCACACTGTCTGCATTCTCTGTCCTTCGGGAACCAACCCTATTTGTAGATCACCCCAACGTGGATGGGGACCTGTTGTGCTTCGGACGTTCCTGCATCGCGCAAGGCCCTGCTTTGGGTACGTAAACCACACTCTGCCTCCAGGCTTAGTCACCCGCCTCCGTTATTTCAGAGACACCAATAGCGCTTCGTGAGGCTAGGTGGGGGATATCCAGTATGCTTCAAGTATGCTGGTCTGGTGAGGCTACCATTGTCACTCTCTACCTTCTTCGACTCAATCCTCCACTTTCCCCGTCGTCTCATAGACCCTCTCATAGCACGACTTCCGGAGTATCGGGGAGATCGACGTGGATATCAAAGAGCTGATAGTGAGTGGGTGACCTTGGCAGTCGCACTCGGGTACAGAACATAGTGAGCAATCATAATACTTGATTATCTTCAAAGCCTGATACACCCTGTAGACAGTCACTCTATCCATGTTGTATGCTCGGTCCAGGGTCCATGGTCACGCCCTGGTCCATCGAAGACCCTCTGTATCTCCCCAACGGTCAAAGTTCTCGATGTAGATTCAACATTGACGACATACCCTCTTCGACGTGATAGTTCTGTATCAAGTTCCTCTCTACTTTGCGACCTCTTCCTGCTCTTTCACCTCATATATTCTGTGAGTCAACGATCACCGAACCCGCACTACCCATAAAGAACACCCTATGTGAACAGGTTCGAACTTGATGGTGGTTCGTCCACGTTGTGTATGCTATATGCGCTCATGCGGTACGGAACCTCTCTCCTCCGTATCTGTATTCTCACTCACTCGCGTCATAGACCCCAACAAACACTGCTCACAGAGCGCTTCATGAGACCAGCGAGGGAATTCAGCGTATACCCAGTATGCCTTACACTCCTTTCTGTGCTTGATCAACCGCCTACGCGTGCTCGGGATCGGATATGGATCAATCGTGCGGAGGGTCCATGGGAGGAAGATAAAGGATTGAGTTTGGGGGATAGTACAGAGAAGAAAGGGTACCCTCTACTATCGCTGGGTAAACCGACGAATCAAATCTCATGCTTGTAAAGATTCACATCTACGTAGCACTGTCAGCCCCGAGTTCAATCGATGAGGTATGGAGTGTCGATTGTTTGGAGGTTCTATTAGGTGAAGTTAATGAAGTAAGTCGGAGGATGGTCCGGAGTAGAATTAATGGTAGCCTCACCACACCACATAACTTGTTGCGTCGTGACGAGTTGGAGAGGGAAGAGTAGCGGAAATTCGGGGATGGTTAAGGTTGTGTCAGCAAATAATATGTGGAGGTAGCGGTGAGTGGCGGGGGTTGGAGAAAGAGAGCAACGTCCCTCATGCCATCGATGCCGTCGACTTCAATATCAACATCTACGTCAGCAATCCCTAAGCCTGGCCTCCACCTCAGCAAACGTCTTCTACAAGAAAGGAAGCTCACCATCGACTGCATACCACATTGTATGATACAATCCACGTCAATCATCTGGGCATCGGGAAACATCCATCGCACAACTTCACGACCTATTAGATCCATCGACAAAGAAATCCCCAGCATGAAAGGTCACGACCCACAGAGAGACGCGGGTCCTGGTATCAACAGGGCACTACGATGTAGATGATGGTATGGATTGTTTACATCCCCAGGGTCCGAGCGGTGATAGTCATTAGGGTCACACATCTACTAGTTAACACAATCATCATTGATCAAGATGAAGACGTGGAAAGTGGTAGACACACCCGGTATATCCGCGCCATCCTATCTCCAGTTCCCACCTACTTCATATCAAACGACAAGTCGGCTTATCATCGCGATCATGGGTCTACATGTTTTAGTGGTTACACATGGAGAAGTGTACAAAACATACCACCTATCACTTGGGTGTCCCGTCACTGCGCAATTTGGACAAGGTCCAGCTGTCAAAGAGCCTGATTGGCAAGGAGGTAGCTTTACCGGTTGCGGGAAGATGTGTTGGGGCTGTTCGAGTGTGAGACGTGGATGCGAATGCGGAATTGATTGTTGCGTGATCGTCACTAACGTCTCCAAATCCTTAGTGGAAAGCGCTCCTGTGTGAACCAGTCTAGCAGAACAAAGAACAGAGCAAAGAGAAGCATATAAGCAAAAGTTCGACAAACCTCCAGAGAAAATGAGTCAAGTAGCCGGAGCGGAGATGGGCCGTGGAGAGGAAGGTCGAAGGCCGCCAGGCACTATATTCAATACCTCCCGGCGTCTGTATCCTGTAGTCTCAGCATCGGATCTAGGTTGAGATTAATTGTATGACCATTGATGTGGTCTGTTCGGCACTGGAGTGGAGGGGTGAGTGAGTGACAAGTAGAGATGGGGAAGAGAGTGATCTCTGTACCGAAAAAGGGCATAGCACCAACCAGGATACATCACAGGGCCAAGCCACATCAAGTTACCGTTCACTTTGGGGTTTCTGGTGGTCGCTAGTTTGCGGAATCTACGAAGTGAAAGAATAGGATTATTCCATGAAGAAGGAAAACCCAGAGAGCGTACTTATGTGAATTGACATTGGAGATGCCGTGTTGAGAAAGGCCTGAGCGCATTTTTGAAGCTTTAACCACGTTGATGACGCTACTCCAAGCCATTTCACGACATTCTGATGGGTAGAAAGGACACACTGTTGTGATTCGTTAGCCTACAGATGTGGACTATGAGTACCTGAATGAAATGATCGTGAAAAGAGGCAAAGAGGAGAGAATGGGGTTACGCACTATATTCTTCACTCACTCCGGCTTGCCCACACCTAATCGATCTTACAGCACTCTAGTGGTGGTTGAGAGCAAAGCGCCCAGTCCATATTTGGCCATGTTTACGCCCCGTCTTTACATTGTCCTCTTGTTTCGCCCCACTTTTGTCGCCGACGGCTGGTCAGACGGATATTGGAGAGCAGTCTCCGTACCAAAGAAGGGCACATCACCGTTATGTAGGAATCAGGATACATTGCAGGGCCAAACCACAATCAAGTTCCCGTCCACGTTGACGTCGGGCCTTCCCCCCTGAGCGTGAAGATTTGTGGATCATTAGTTCGTTCACGTATAAGGCGACTCATTTATGAATATGTCGTTGTACGTGGCTGTACTCATCAAGGAACAAGAGCCACAAGCAAAACATCATGGAGCCACTGGCAGTCAAATACGTGCCAAATACAAGCCACACAGCAATCGTTTGTTCATCTACCTCTTGTCTTACAGCCACCCACAATACCTGGCCATTGTACACAATATTTTCCACAAACAATTTGTCGACGGCCACAAACGCTGCACATTCAGCTTTCTGTCTTTGAGTATTCCCTATCAAAACATGTGGCGAGGTCTGTTAACTGCTCTTGCTATATAAACCTCCAATGCATTGATTTTCAAGCAGAAATATCCGCCTCAATCGACTCAACTCACAATGGCGGATTCAGATCAGCACCAGCCATGTTCTAAGCATCTTTCCTTCAGCGACAGATTCAAACCACACAATGCTTTCGAATCTTCCCGGACATTTGTTGTTCAACCGTTTCTATCAAGTAAAATTTCAACTCCTTCCCAGACACTTTGCTATGACGTCCTAGTCATTATTTTCCAGTTCTGTTTTGTTGACAGCGCTTCGCCTCAAACAAAACCATCCATTCATCCATATACACTTGCTGCCGTTTGCCAACACTGGCGTTCTGTTGCCTTCACGACACCCGAGTTATGGACACAATTTTGGGTTATCTGGGACAATCATAGTCAGAACAAGGGCAAATTGTGGCCGAAGTTTACCAGTTGGCAGTATGATATTCCCAACATCTCTGCAATCTCCCGGCAGTCGTCCGTTTCCAGGCATATGAGTCTTAAGGAAGAAATCATAAAATGGTACAACCGCTCCAGTCACCGTGGGATTACCCTCCACTTCAATTTATCCTTCCACACAGACCCTTCTGAGATCCAACAGCTTCTCAACGATGATTACTCCGTACCTCTCAGAAACCTGCATCTCAAAGGTCCTTATTCAAAGCTTTCGGACGTTTTTGGCGTTGGACTCCCAGATTGCTTTGGACTTTTACCAAAGTTCAGGTCAAGAAAATGGACGGATTCTGTGGAAACAATCACATTAGAACCAACATTTTTATACAACTGTTCAGGAGGCGGACCTACACGGCATGCCAACGAGGAACTGCTTCCACCGATTGATATATCGTTCTTTAACAGCATAACGTACCTCTCCCTCATAGGAGCGCATCCCCTTGCTGTATCCGGCGATCCAGATAGGAAATTTATCACAGGGATACAGTATAAGCAACTAACACGCATCGAAATTGTTGATGAATTCCTTCCGTTGAACATCATTTTTAGATTTCTCAATGAGTGTTCGAACCTTGTAACATGTACGCTGATGTATGCAGAACGTTGTTCGCTCATACAGCAAGCCTCTGTCAATATCAAAACTCGCATTCCACTGCAACACCTCCAGTCGCTCGTGGTCAAATTCCACAGGCCCAAAACTCGCCGTCCTACTCGTCCTATCTCCGGTTTCTTTAACCAGATCATGACTCCAGCAATCGAACATCTTGCCTTACACTTTGTTTACAATGGCCTCGTGATCAAAGCAGATATTGAGGCGATGCTGGAAGGGTCTCGAGATACATTGAAGAGTGTGCGGCTGCATGAATTTGACAGGTGTGAGGAAGAACAGAAGGTTAAGACGATGTTTCCTCGGAAGGAATACGTTGTGATTTCATACGATGACGGAAAGAGAATCTGAATTGTATAGATCATGAATACAAATAATGAGCAACTGCTAAGGGAATTGTAACGTTGAGTAATAGTTATGTCGAGGAAGAACATGTCTGTGCTCACCATTGTCCTTGTCATCCCCTCTCTACTTCCACCTCGGAAAGCGTCAAGACATCCAGACTAGCGATGTCTAAAGAGACACATAGGGATCTGGTGTCGGATGGAAGTTGAGGTTGCCTTGTATCACTGGTCTATGCAACACTGGAGGGAAGGGGTAAATGAGTGGACGGGGAAGAGATGGGGATCGAGAGCATGGTATCCGTTGGGGAAGCTACGTTGAGCCCTTTCACGGCGTTCTAGATGTGGACTCCAAGGTACCTAAAGGAAATGAACGTGAAAATAGGGGAGGGGGACAGAATAAATACACGCACTTTCTGGCATGACCACACCCAATGGATCTCAGAGCACTATAGAATCTAGTAGTGCTTGCCAAGAGGAAAGTGCGAGTGCGTATTTGGCAATGTTTACGCGGTGTCTTCCCCGCATGCTCTCCACTGCTTCTTCCGACTTTTGACGACTGGCCTGCAGACGGATATTGCACTTCAATACCACTGGGACGTAAATCCTCTGTGTCAAAGAAACACTCCCCATGACTTCGAACTCAGGAGTTATTACTTCAGCCCCAGCAGTGCCGTGACCCACGATGCTCTTGCTCAACTTCCTTCTCCGGTATGACCCGCATCTCTTATCCAATGTAACTCATGAACATTTTACTATCACATCATCGAAATAATCCACAGCCCCAGAAACAAGACCTTTACGTCGACTGTTGAAGTTGCTGCTTCAACCTGAGCTTTTCCAGCACCCACCCCCTCCTCCGTTCCTGCTCTCTATTCCACTCATCCGTACGCTCCCGATCTCGTTCACGTTTGTCATATCGCCGAACTCCAACCCTCTAGTCTTCCGCCTCCTCCGGATCCGTGATTGTTACGATTCCACGATGGCTACGTCTCTGCTCTAGTACCCTCCACAGGTCTTCAATACGGTTCCTCCCTCCCCGCCTCCTGTACACTGAGACTTTAATCCTTGATGATTCCCCCTCATCTGTCAGCAACGGTTGCTGAGTGAGTTCTCACTCGTATCAAACCCCGGCCTCACGGCCTCATTTGGCAAGATCCGGCGAGCTCACGGCCCTACCTTGATTGCCTTGCTAACACAAGAAGCTTCGCTCAAACACTCCCGGACTTTGTGCACCCCTCTTGCGTGTCCTGGCTCCGATCACGATCAACCCTTCGCAAATCCGGCTCTCGATGCCTAATCACGCTGGTCTCTTCATAGATCGTGTTGTACATGGTTCGAAGGTATGGAAGACAACGCACAACGATCCTCAATTTGCCTGCTTCACACCTACGGCCATATCCTGCAGTTGGCCGCCTTCCTATACCAACTTGTCACGGTTCATTTCATTGCCAAATTTAAATCGCCTCCGCTTCTCACCATCAGTATTCAGGACATACTGTCGTATCCTCCTCATCTAATCACCATCATACGAGGCGTTCAATCTTAACCCACCCCAATTTTGTTCGATTGCAGAAGGAAAAGTTGGATAGTCCGATACAGTAAGCTTACCTACGGCATTCTCAACCTTACAAAACTCTTTGTCCAACACGTATCAAGGAACCTACGCCCCTGGTCGGGAACCATTTACTCCACTCGTTCACTACATGGACCATCCATCTGCCTTGAGAGGAAATGTATGGGTCATCCTGTTAGAACCCCAGTGTTGCATGCCACATTGCCATCAGAAAACGATGGGATTTATTGCGTCGGGTAACCGTGACAGGCCAGCGACTCTGGGAGAACAGCAACGGATTGGGAAGTGTTGTAATCTGCTTTAT
>JABAJT010000241.1:0-10323 GCA_018850275.1 Tephrocybe sp. 9174TJB
TCCGGGGGACAATGACCGAGCAATGAAAAATCGAAGATATAGGGCCCGTCGCGACTCACCAGCCGGGGCCTTCCTGGCGATGGTGGTCGTATGACAGCAATGACACGAATGGGAGATGACTGCCAATAACCATCCGTGCATCGATCATGGCGTCCAAGTCTTGTCATGCCATCCATCCCATAACCCATCCCTCCATCCGACCCGTTCGTGCCATTGTCATCACCATCCTCACTCACATCTCGAAACTCAGTCGCCCATAGATCCTACATCTCACACAGCCTCAACAGTGGTCGAGATTGGATGCCGTAGTGGGTACGAAGCGTCGGCGTAGCGTTTGCTGCCAGGTGTGCATGTGCATGTGAACACCATCACTGTCAATCTAGTTGTCTGGGTGAGGCGACGGGCAGTCTCTTGGGGGTAGAGGTTCGCCCCGAATATCACTGACCAGACATCGTTGCACGATCGGTAGGAGCACGATTACCACTTTCTATCACGATCAACACTTAACCCACATTCGAAAAAGGCGAAAACATATGCCCATATCCGAGCCTCAGCATCTACACCGACCGTCCATATATCTTTCATATCACTGGGGACACGACCGTGGACATAGGATCCGGTATCTGACTTAAGTCTGAACTATACGGGGAGTAGAAGGAGGGAAGACGAAGAGACACGCTAGCGCTGTAGAGGTCCGAATCAGTGAAAGACTCGGAAGCTTATGCATGGTCCCCTTACCATCTCGCAGCCATCATGGAACCGCACACCTCAACTCATTGGTCCCAACCGCCGTGCGCAGCTACGGATTATCCCTGCTCATAGGGTATAGGCCCAACGAAAAAGTCGACTTGAAACATAGAAGACTTGAAGACGAAGCAACGACGAGGTAATTGCCAGCAAATTCACTACGGGGGAGATTGTGGTAAATGTTAAGAAAGCGGCAAGGGCTGATGTGACCTGTCACTCCTCGAATTGATTGGCATTCGTTGATGGGGGCGCCTTTTTAGCCGTGTTTTTGTGAGGAGGCATGTGTTAGTGATGTTGGGGACAGGGGAAGAGATTAGAATGCATGGTGCGTGGGATGAAGGCACTGCATTAAGTTCATGTAGCCTGGAGGTAACCTATCTTTTACGAGCTACTAGTCCTGCAATCATAACTATGTATACTGTTTCCATGGAAAGCCGGGCTAGCAGTGAGTATCAATTATAAATTACACATACATGGCGAGATAACGCTACATAATGAACCGCAGATATTGATACATAAATAGAACCTGCCACAATACTAAGTCTCTGATTCGACTTTCAAAAAGTAGACTCCGGAGGTAGTAGTATCAGTATGACTAGCGATACTACCTGCATTAGCAATAGTAGGGACGGACGATAAATACCCTTTATTTGCTGGTTGAATATGTGCGACGGTGGACAGCAATGGATTGGTGACGGAGTATGTGTCGATGAAGGAACATTGGGTATCTACAAGGACGATTACCATTGTTGGATACATTGCCTATCGTGTCAATGATTGATGAGTTTGTGGGCTAGGTGGTTCAAAAGGGGGATGATTCATGAAATTGACATACAGAGATAATGGGGTACGACATTAAGAAGACTCCAACCGCGTATCTTGAAGATGCTCCATCTGCTGTAATTGCCGGGCACCAATCGATGATGACTACAGCCACCTATGGTACGAATTCCACAATTTATCAAAACCAGGAGCCAGAGAATTGACATCGAAAGCAAGGGACAGTCCATACCTGGAAGGCTGCAAAAACAACACCTGACTCTACAAGGAGATATAACACTCCCTGTACGTGATAACGATGTCTACATGCTCCTCGGTTTTTTATAACAAATTTCCCCTGAGTCCTGTTTTGAAGTGACGAAAAAACAAGTCAGTAGGTTCATTCAATCAACCATCATTGCAGTAGGTAGAGTATAGATCCGCTGGGTGAAATGGACGTACCACAGATTATATGCAACAATCAAAGTGGTAATGACGTTTGTGGCCATTGAAAGAATGATGGTGGCGCCGAAAAGGTTGCCGCGGATTTCTTCAGGAAAGCCATCAGATCCGTATGAACCAACGAGTACTAGAGATGTTGCTAAATAACAGTTTGTGACAATGTTTGAAAAAGGTGGGGAAGGAGTCACACCTGTTGTTCCAAGGGACATTGTGATTGGAAGAGACATGATCCATCGTTGACCAGGGAAGATGACCCATGCACGCCAAATAACTACGCCGTCACTGATGAATGGCTAAGCCATACACACAATAGACGTCAGACAATTCTGTAGTCATCCATAGATCCTGATGGACCGGACTAACTGGGAACAACGAAGCGGACTGCCATATTTTATTTGCGGTCTTCAGTGCCAAATCAGCACCTCTGATACTGTCTCCAAGCTCCAAAGTGCCCGACGGCGCCCCATCAATGAGGCCGATTTTGAGGAGGTATGTCATGGCGGCGAGGGGTGCAGCCCAGAGTGTCCAGGATAGCAAGTAGGTTATGAGGGTTATAGAGAACATTACCCATGAGGCAGGGGTTTTGACATCACGGCGGCTGGAAGAGGCCAGTAAGAGGGAGGTTTCGGTCAACCAAAAGGAATGGCGATGCAACGGACATAAATATAGTGGTTGCAAAGAGGAAAAGGAGGGTAAAGATTCCTGACAGAGGATCGTGAAATGAGATTGGAAGGAAGAAGCCACAATGGGTTTGATTTACAAACCATGGAAAAACGATACGGAAGCATAAGTTGTAATGTCGTCCAGAATTCTGACAGCAAAGTCGTGGAGAAGGGCAGTTTCTTCTGTAGAAACCATTTTGATTTTGAAAGTGAGGATGGTGGGCTGCAGATCGTCGTGAAACCAAGGGATTAGAGCCGTTATTATATCCACCTAATATAGGTAAATGTATTCCCTGATTTGATATGTATTTATAGTTGTAATCACCTCTCAAACGTGTTCTCACAATCGGTCGATATCATCATCAGCTGACGAGCTGACAATGCGTCTTTATTGTTATACAAGTCTGCCGGAACGTCCCTGTACTCCCCGTTGTGCATTCAAAAAGTGTGGAAATGAATTACGACACACCATGCAATTTCCACCGTAATAATTCCTGCGTCAAATGATGCCCCCCGCACTGCCAGATCACGCCACTATGGCACCGTCAACACGGCCTCTAATGCTTTGCGGATATCTCGCTTGCCAACACCACTTTGAAAAAGCTTTCCCACAACTGTGAGTCCTATATACCCCAAAGGGAGTTTTGAGCGTCTATCATAGCACAGAATTTAGCGACATCCACGGAGAACGAAACCACGAGACCCACCCCACAACGTGTCACTACAACGTCTAATGAACAAGTGCATCTAGAGGAATAACGTTCGTCGCACGCCTTGGTGTATAAGTGGGGCTGTCCACTTTGAGAGGTTAAGCACCCGGTCCTCCCATTCCAGCTGAGTCTAGGTGGAAATGAAGAGCATCGAATGGTGATGCTAAAAGTGGGCCATCAACCTCGTCGTGGATGATAATGGAATATGGATTATCGTGGAGTATCATCCAACGATGAACTCAGCCTTCAATCAAATCAGGCTGGGGAGTATCATCGGATGGGATCAGGTCCTGTTTACAACAGAAAAATCAGAGATGCGAGAAGACGATTCCTGGGATGGTTGAGGGGAGAGCGAACAGGCTATTTGATCGCTGACCATGGCTCTGCTACAAATCTATCATAGAAGTTGTGCACTAACCTTTGCCGCGTCAGCCGAGTCCAGGAAGCAGATCCTTTCGGCGGTTCATATGAATTCGCGGTTATTATGTATATACGGTACATAGGATTGAGTATTGTCACGCGCGACGGTTTATATCTAGATGACGCATTATAATCCCTAAGATTAGAATGGGAAGGAAAGAAGAAGAAAAGATATCGAATCACTCCGATTCCGCCTCTGAATCGCCATTCGAAGTCGATTGTCCAGAAAGGGATTGTCGACTACTCGGACGAGCACACTCCCTGGAACCCTGGAAGTTCGCGCTAGTGACCAGCGTAGCCTTGCGCTTCGTGGCAACGGGTCGATGGAAGAATATATACTTGTGAGGATCTGGTTTTTCATGAAACACTTTGCCGCCATTCGTCTCCCAGTCAATGGTTGGGTCGTCCAAATAGCGATGGAATAGTGTAGGCAGCCACATATAGGGTCGTCCATGAGCCTCATGTCCTGCTCCTTCGTCTCTTGATGTTGAAGCTGCAAACCCCGTCGAGGATCGAAGAACACATATTGGGGGCAAAGGACCGTGTGGAATGCCTCCAAAACGGCAAATATCCCCTTGTTGCCGTATTCGGGTCGAGATACAACTGTTCCTGCCAACATACACGTACTTTTGGTGAGCGAAAGCTATTGTCCCTTGGTGACAGGATGGAAAATGCGCTCCTCAAAATTTGATTTTAAGACAGAGGCAAGCCGAGGAGGGCAGAGGCCATGATGTGTGTAGTTTAAAGCCATCCAACTTAGTAAGTGGAAGAAAGATTCCACGTCATCGATTCGAGAAGGTGGTTTGCTATCCTGATCTAGTTCTTCACCCAAACGAATGGAAATGAATTGCCAGGTGCCCTGCAAGAAAGACGTCAGTACCAAATGTTGAAGACTATCCATTGTAACATACCGTTCGTTCCGACTGCACCCCAATTGTTGGGGAGGAGAGATGAGGTTCCGACTGCACATGCGGAATCTTCGCGTCTACGGCAGCATCACTGTGCACTACAAAAATGGGTGATCAACTGAGAAAGCAAACGAACCTTGGATCACGAACCCATCGCTGCTTCACGTAAGACACGTACCAAATGCAAAGTCGCTTCCGAATGGTGCGGTCGAAACGGGAGGTATTGGGAAGGAGGAGACGACAGCGGCGAGCCACTCATTTTTGCGACCTCGATTATGCATTTGTCCTGCCGCAAGGACGGGGATCGAAATGAGGCGTTTCCAAACCATTGTTTGTAATAAGTCCAATGCCATAAACCAAAAAAGGAAACACGTGCGGCGCACGCCTAAGAGCGTCTGAGATGGCCTCCTAACACCTTAGTGTCAGCCACCATCTCAGTCAACAGCTCTTAGGTATGTCCATCCGCTATTCAGTGTCAGGAAATGGCTCAGACGACAGCTCTTAGCCAAATTTTTTGGTTTATTAGCTCTCAGTTTATATAACTCGTCTTTATCTCGTTGGTCGTTCTGTGAACTCGTACACACCCCTAAACTCTAAGCCTACTTTGAATGACTGGAACCGAACATGAACAAACGCCCCCGGTCTCCAGTGACGCAGTACCACATTCGGCAGCGCAAGCGCCACCGCAAGGATCCTCCAACGAGTCTGGGCACGAGCCTGCTTCAGCGACTGGACACCCCGGCCCAGGAGACACCCCTATTGGACCGGTTGGAGGCACCCTCGCTCCTGGAGCGCATACACGGCCCCCAGGTGATACCCTTAACTCCCAACCAACGCTTGCACAAGCTGCAAGAATCGTCGCCTTCGACGCTGCCCGCCGAGCAACACGATCCGAGATGGAAAAACACCTCGAGGCTTTCCGGCGTGGTGAACAAACCCGAGTCGATACCACTCGACGTATCTTCACCCTCATTGATGGTACACCCCTCGACGACGCTGGGAAATCTCGAGCCTGCCACCACTGGTTATCAGTTATCGAAGAAGCTGACACTCACCGACGCATCAGAGAGTCCAGAGGAGCTGTTATCGCCGGCACTGGAGGAGAGGTTGAAGCGGCTGGAGAACTCCATCTTGAAGGAAGGGACGACATTGCACCGAACCAACCCATCGCGACCAGCACCTCCCCCAACCATCCTGGAGTCCCAAAACGTCCCCTCAGTCCAAATCGCGCCGCCGATGAAGCGGACCAATTCATTGCCGCAGCTATACGAAGCCGACGACAATCTGTCGATCGAGAACCCGAGGATACCTATTACGAAGACGAATCTGGACACAAGCGTAGACGATTGTTCGAGCAGGACTTACCGTGGTATGAAGGAGAAGGGAACCTCGACGACGGAGATCCCCAGACTGCCGCTACACGTAGAATACTCGCTACTGTCGGGAAGAACGTTCCAGAAGCGAAACGTCTACTCCTCAACGCACCGCGCCTCCCATCGGGTTTCCCCCATACAGAATGGGAGAACATCCTCCAAGGTCGCTGCGTCGACTTCGACATCGTCTACGGGGCGGTCAGATTGGTTGAAAGTGGCCGAGGGAGTAAGTCAGGTCAGTCGAGTGGTGGAGGAGGCGCTGAGAGCAGTAAACCAACCCAACGCGTCGATAGCTTCAACGGATGGATTGGAGCGTGGAGATCGTATCAGAGAGCTGTTACTTTCGTCTTTAAACACCGTATGCAAGAGCTTGAAAACTATTCCGATCACATCGAAGGACTCTTCTCCCAGCAACCCGAATTCGTCCATCCAAGGATCTTGCGTTACGACCGAGCCATCAGAAATGCCGTCGGTGGAGGCCAACAACACCGACTCGACGACCAAAAGCTTTGGCAGAAGTATTGGTCCGTCCTCAGCGTTGGTGGAGACGAAGGAAATAGATCCCGCGGAAGCAAATCTCGGGCCGGCGGCACGTCACAAGGTCGCGTCAACGAAACCTGTAGGCGCTTCAACCAACCAAATGGGTGTAATTTTGGCCGCGCCTGTCGATACCTCCATCGCTGCATCAAGTGCTCTGGAGAACACGCCGCACCAGCCTGTACAGACAAATCAACTTGAAGACGAAGATCTCCTTGCCCCAAAGTACCTTCGTTATAACTATTGGGATCTTGATAAACCCCTTCCTACCTCTCTCGTTGATTGGTCTCTAACTGCAGATCCTATGCCTTGTCCCCCAGTTCAAGAGCTCACCCATCCTATCCTCGATTCGCTCACAAAATCACACCCTCACCTCTTTAAAGTCTCAACCCCTATTCACATCGACACCTTCGAATCGTTGTTGGTAAACCACCCGAACCAGCCGTTTGTAAAATCCGTGTTACAGCGGCTGAGGAGTGGCTTTTGGCCTCACTCACGTGTTTTTCCACCTGACTACCCGGTTACCAGTGATATGTCACTTCCTACTCCAAAGGATCCGAAAGCCGCAACGTTCTTACGCGAACAACGCGATATTGAGATCGCCGCGGGACGCTTTTCCCCCTCCTTTGGACCTGATCTGCTGGAAGGGATGTGGTCATCACCCATCCACGTCGTACCCAAAGCCGAATCCAACGCGTACCGTCTGATTGTCAACCATTCTTGGGGAAAAACTAGTCTCAATTCCCTCATTGACAGACGCACGATTCCTACCATCCCACTCGACTCCCTCGCGCTCCTCGGTGTGTGGATGTTAGAATTGGGAGACAACGCCGTTCCCGAAGGTTACGTCATTTGGAAATCGGATGTCGCTTCCGCTTACCGATTGGCGCCCATGCACCCCGCGTATCAGCGGAGACAAATCATCACCATTGATGGTGAGAGATTTGTTGATTGGCGGAATTCCTTCGGCAACCGCGATTCCCTCCCCATTTGGGGATCGATCAACTCACTTGTGCAGTGGATTGCGAGGGAACACGACGGAATCCAAGCTGCTACTTTCAATGACGACACCTTCGGCATTTCTCGCGCTGATGACCTCGACTTCTATGAACCTTACCAGCTCTCTATGCCCCGCCAACAATGCGCCCTTTTACGAAGGTGGGACCTCCTTGGTATACCACACAAGAAGGAAAAGCAAATCTTTGGCGCAAAATTAAAGGTCATCGGAATCGACGTGGACGCAAACGAAAGAACGTTCTCTTTCCCTCAACAAGCAAAAGACGACCTCATTGCAAGGATCGACACCTTCATCTCGCACCCGAAGGGACGTTTAAAGAAATTCAAAAGGAGAGAATGGCAACAACTCGCAGGCTGGATCAATTGGAGCTTTAATGTGTACCCTCTCCTTCGCCCCTGCCTCTCTGCTATCTACGACAAACTTGCAACTACGACCGACTCTCCCGACTACCCTCTCTGGGTAACCGAACAAATTCGTCGCGATCTTCTATGGGCCAAATCCTGGATTGAAAACCTTCCAGGAATACACGTCCCCTCCTCGCTCGCTTGGGGTATACCTGACGCAGACATTGTTCTTGAGACCGACGCCTCCTACCACGGTATCGCGTTCTGGTTCCCCAAAGATAAGTCAGGCTTTGTATGGAACGTCCCGCCCAACTTCCCCAGCAACAAGATCCACTTGCTGGAGACCTCCGCGGTTGCTTGGGCCATTCTACATACGCTTGATTTACACATTATCCCACAGCGTCTGGTTGTGTTCACGGACAACACCTTTGCAGTGTCTATTTTCCGTTCCCTCCATGCAAAACCCGTCTTTTCTCCAGCTCTAAAAGCTGTTGCTTCCACATTAATGGAAGGCCACCACTCCCTGAAGGTTCTCCACATCGCAGGGCGGACGAACACGATTGCAGACCTCCTATCCCGCGGAAAATTCGACACAGCTCGAACAATCCATCCCTCCCTATCTATCAACATCTCCCAACCCCCGCAAGACGTACTCGACGTCTTGTTTAAGCAGAAACCCCCTCGTAAACCGCTGGGGGCCACAAAAAAATGATTGTGAGTGCCATCCGCTCCAGGCAACCCCCACGGGAAACCTGGACGCGAGAGCGTCTGTACCGCGAACGTGCAGTCGCTTTGGGTTCCGAGATTGCGGACGGAACCTTCAAATCGTACTCTTCCGCCCTTAACTCCTGGCTCAATTTTGTCCATCAACACGACTTTCCTGCTCAACCATCCGCCGACTCTCTCTCTGTCTATGTCTCTTATATGTCGCATTTTATCCAACCTCACTCGGTCGAAACGTACCTATCGGGGATTGTAAACCAACTAGAACCATATTTCCCAAACGTTCGTGCTGAACGTCGCAACTCCATCGTCTCCCGAACCCTCGCAGGCTGTAAACACTTGTATGGCCGCCCTCCTAACCGGAAACAAGCGCTCAACCTCGAGGATTTGCAATTGGTGGAAAAGAAACTGTCTTCGTCGTCCGACTACGATGACATTCTGTTCCAATCCATGCTCCTAACAGGATTTTGGGGACTGATGCGACTGGGGGAACTATCTTATCCGGACGACGTATCCCTTCGCGACAGCCGAAAGTTATCCACAATTGACTCGGTTCTCATTTACCCTGACCGGTATGAGTTCGTTCTTCCATGCCACAAGGCGGACCAGATATTTGAGGGAAACAGAATCGTCATTAAACAACAGCTAGAAACTACAAATCCACTGGCTTTTTTCCGTCTCTATTTCACGCTGCGCTCGCGCCTCTTCCCTCTCCACTCACCTTTGTGGTTGACCTCCTCTGGTTCCGTACCCACGCGCTCGTGGTTCATACGCCGCCTCCGGCACTTCTTCCCGAAGTGCATCGCTGGCCAATCAATGCGAGCAGGTGGTGCAACCCACTTTGCTGCGATTGGTATGCCACCTTACCTCCTCCAAGCGCTTGGAAGGTGGTCTTCTGATGCTTTTTTGCGTTATGTTCGTAAGAGTCCCGTCATGATGAATTGCCTGATGTATGCTTCCAGGGCTAAGATTCTTGACGAGGGTCAACTCCGTTGACCTCCTTATAGCTCTATTTTTTCTTTTTTGTTCTTTGTTCCTCCTTCTCTCCTCCTCCTCTCGTCTTTTGTAGGACGTTAGGATCTATTGTTATTCTTTACAAAATACAATGCGCGCGCGCGTGAACCGGGGAGGGCGCCCCTCGTCGGTTCACCATTTCTTCCCTAAATCTCTGCATGAACCCTAAGGTGATAGGCATTGGGCGTTTCCAAACCATTGTTTGTAATAAGTCCAATGCCATAAACCAAAAAAGGAAACACGTGCGGCGCACGCCTAAGAGCGTCTGAGATGGCCTCCTAACACCTTAGTGTCAGCCACCATCTCAGTCAACAGCTCTTAGGTATGTCCATCCGCTATTCAGTGTCAGGAAATGGCTCAGACGACAGCTCTTAGCCAAATTTTTTGGTTTATTAGCTCTCAGTTTACCCTCCCACCTGCTCCCTGTAATTAGCTAAGGATCTATTGTTATTCTTTACAAAATACAATGCGCGCGCGCGTGAACCGGGGAGGGCGCCCCTCGTCGGTTCACCATTTCTTCCCTAAATCTCTGCATGAACCCTAAGGTGATAGGCATTGGGTTTACAAATTCCAATGCTTGTTCCTCAGGTTTCACGCATATATAGGTAGAAAAAGGTGGACCGACGAAGAGAGCTTTCCTCCCCGG
>JABAJT010000248.1:0-10141 GCA_018850275.1 Tephrocybe sp. 9174TJB
GAATGTATCATAGCATTTCAGTCATGGCTTTGCCTAGAGATGCAAGTATTTGTACACGAAATATTGCAAGGGAGAATCCGTGTAAGAGGATTGTTGAAGTTGGAAGGACAGTTAAGGAGTGCAGTTGTTACAGTTGAACTAAATTATCAGTTATCCAATCAGATTTCGGAGGCTTTGATGACAAGCAAACTTTATAGCACAATAATGATCCTAAGTCGCACCCGGAAGGAACCGCCTTCGCGACTTAGGATCTCATTTTTTGAGTAAAAACACCCTACAAAATACAGGGAGGGAGGGTAGGGTAACGAAAAATATGAGCGAGTGAGCTATAAACCAGATGTTATTCAACGTGAGTTCCTCCTTTGCAATTAAACACCTACCTAGACAGCAGATGTTATCACGGTTGTCCTCAAGGACCCAAACCGTTATCTGCTGTCTAGGATTTCGGAACTCACGTGACATTCCGCCACTCGCCTCATCATATTGCCCTTGCACAACTTGCGTTGTCCCCGACCAATCAGATTTCGGAGGCTTTGATGACAAGCAAACTTTATAGCACAATAATGATCCTAAGTCGCACCCGGAAGGAACCGCCTTCGCGACTTAGGATCTCATTTTTTGAGTAAAAACACCCTATACACCGTATACGAGAAAAATGAACACAGAAACGATTTTTTTTTTTTTTTTTCAATAAATATCATCGATAATCTGTCCTCTGCGTGCATATAACAATGCATTCATGAGTACAGGACTTTTTCGAACATAGATCTTCCAAGATTCAGAAGACCAACGACCCAAGGCTTGAATAAGCCATGGACCCATTCCTAAACCGGCGAAGAACGTGGCACCCCCTGCTCTCATAGAGTGACCTCCCAGATGCTCCGGGAACATGTTTTTTAAGCGACGCATAAAGAATGATCGCGTGGGCGGTGTGCCTTTTGATGTCAGCCAGAGTTCTGGCGACAAGGGAAATTTTTTAGAACGTTCACGGAAATACCTCACAAAGTGTCGGTGAGGGTCAACGAACGTATCTTGTTTCTTTATTAAGATTCGGTTTCCTTCAAAATAAGGATCCGTTTTGTGGGTTGGTAGGACGAAACTGTAATATCCATCCGTGATTTCGGCTGTCCAGACTTTTGTGTTCCGGCGATCGTCACGCAAGGAGATATTGTCAGGTTCTGTCATCTCTCCTAGCCTCATCAGACCGTAAAAGCCCGATAAAAGCATGGCAAGAAACAAGTGGTCATCGTAGTTGGACGAGGGTTCAAATCTCGAGACTGCCGATTCCAATTGTTCTTGAGAGAGTGGAGCCTTTCGTCGTGTGGGAGTACTGTATAGACGCATACAACCTGCAAGTGTATTCACCACAATGGGATCATTTCGGGATTTTTTGACTGTCGGATAAAAGGGTTGTAATTGATTGCATATGCCCGATAGGTATGTCGAGACCGATCTCGGCTGAATTTCGTGTGACATGTATACCACGTACATTGACAGCGTGTCTGGTGTAGGGTCGAAATCGAGGTCATGCTGGCGTACGAAGTTGATGTAGGAATTCAAAGCAGAACCATAATTATGTATTGTAGATTCACTGATGTTCGAACCTAAAGCGATTGACCTTTCCAGAATCAATCGCTCTCGCTTCCAGGTAGGCCGTGTCGGCTGCCTGGAGCGGACAGGACTAATTATCATTTTTTAATCTCCCCCATCATTTCGCGAGGGGGTAAAAATTCGGTTATTTTGAGACCGGGTTGGAGTTTTAGTGCGTCAACAAAACGACCTCGAGAGATAAGGTCTGCGACGATATTTTGATCTCCGGGAATATGGAGAACTTTCAAGTGATGGTCGCCATCCATCAAAAGTGTCGCGATACACCGTAACAATGGGTTGTAAGCGGGTAAGGCATGGAAGGTGTTAAACATGGAGACGGTGTTCGTATTGTCCGTGTACACGACGATTTTGAGGGCGAAAGCGTCTTCCACACTCGACTTGATGGCGCATGTCGCGGTGAGTGCCTCAAGATAGTAAATTTTGGATTGATCAACTCCCGGGGAAAGATCGAAATAATACGCATCATTCGATCCGGGGATCCAGTAACCCATGCCTGTCAGGCACGCGTCCGTGTAAATTGTGATATCCGCATCCGAAGGTACCCATGAAATGGAGCTCAAGAGGCGAGTACCATCAGATAACCTGATACGATCCATGGCCCATGTAAGGTCATCACGAATGGCCTTATTACACCATATTTGGTGGTAGTCGTGCGTCGTAGAGTTTAGATGTGAGTAGATATTTGAAAGGCATGGGCGCAGGTATGGAAATACATTGAATGACCAGTTCAGCCATCCGGCTAAACGTTGCCATTCTTTCCGCCGGAAATATCGAGATTTATTGTTGGATTGAGCCGTAAACCTACAGATCTCCGCGAGGAGATCATCAATGGCCTTACCCGGTAAGGTCATTGTTAACGCATTAGGGTCGACCTCGATCCCGATAATCGTAAGCGGCGCTCCAGAGACTTGCTTGGACTTTTTGTGAGGAATGTTAAGATCATCCCAACACGTGAGTAATCTCCATTGGTCCGCCGGTACTTCGATACCATAAGGTCGGTAGAATAATTTGTCGTCGCGCGTGGTTACCCCGAAAGAGTCATCATTGAATGTAAGAGAATCCTTGACGTGATAGACGTGCCTCGCTACCCACATAATGAGGCCATTTACTGCACCCCAAATGTTAAGCGAAGCTCGTCCTCCGAAGGCGTTATTACGATCAATGTGCCGGAATCCGTCGATAGTGTTAACTTGTTTGATTTGCCATCGAGGGTGAACCGGGCATAGACGATACGCCTCAGATACATCAGACTTCCATAAAATGAGTTCCTCTTCTTTTTCAGTTTCGTGTATGCGTAAAAGGAGGGCTCCCAAGTGAGACATATTATCCAGTGGCATTCCTGTAATGTCCGTGTGTTTAATCATAGAGTTGAGGCTGAATTCTCCAGCGGATTGGTTAGTTACAAGGCGGAACGTGTCTGTACCAGCTTTTGGAACCGCGTGGATGGGTGAGGAGTACATTCCCGGAAGCAATTCTCGGCCGAATGCGGTAGAAAAACGCCCCTTTTCGATCTCATGATCACGCTGAGATCGAAGAAAAGCAGCCTCTCGTTCGTCCATTGACACGGAAGATGCCATGTCATAGATGTCCGGATAAACATCAGGACGAGTATCCGCGAACGGCCAAAAACCTTCCCGCAAACCCTTGATAACCGACTCAACAAATGGTCGGTTGGGATGATCAAGTGTAAGACTTTCAAGACAATCGACATCTATAGGGGTGACGATCTTGAATAAATCCGGATGTTCGGCTAAGGTTTTTGTGACGGCGTCATTCATGAGTTCATTTTCAGGTGGAGACGGTAGAGGTGCCGCGGTGTCTGTCCATTCAAGTAGTGTTTTCACAGTGGGAGGTGTGCCATCATCCCAGTAATTATACCTGAGGAATTTCGGCCTCAAACCCGTCGTCGCGATGAATTTACGCTTTCGTTCCTGGGCAGTCGATTCCGGAGTGTGGTCCTGTGCACTTGTGACAGACGTGTTTGTACCGGCAATCGGTGTAAGAACATCCTCCTTTCTGGTTGAAACGCCGGCAGATTCCTCCACCGCTAGATTTATTGATCGAGCGTTTTGATCCTCCAGGCTCGGCACTGGTGTGATACTCCGCTCCATCGGGACTAAGTAAGGCTGATTCGAGTGAACGAAATTCGTTCCAGTCCGTGAGCAACTTCTTTTGCCCTCCGCCAACCTCTCTTCGGATTGATTTGTCGAGGAGGATGATTCGTTTGTGAGTTCCGATACTTTTGCTGGCGAAGTAGTCTTGAATGTACGAACAATATTGCCGTACTTCATTTTCCCGATGGGGGAACATGAAGATAAGAGCCCGGACATACGCGTTGAATGCGATAACCCACTGCCCGAAGGTCTCAACCTTTTTCTTGGGCTCATCTTCTCCGAAGTGTATCTCATGCTCTCCGATGCGGCCTCTATTTTCTCTGTAATCTCCTGTATGATAGAGGTTGGAATAGATGACATCGAGATTGACGGCTCGGCCCTTGGCAATATTGATCCATTCAGAATGGGGGAACCCTGATGGGGCTGTGAGGGCATTTTCGGCACTGAAGACAACTTCATCAATGGAGTTGTGGAATATGGCGAGGATTTCCCGTGTTTTTTCAGTTTCTGGGTTTGCGTTGGATCGGGCGACCTTTTCCTTTTCGAACCAGGGGAGTTGAGACTCGACGAGTTGTCTTTTCCCTCTATTCTCTCCTTCGTCGTCGCTCCCGGTTTCCAAGGCACGCTTTCGCTTGTCTTCCATTTCTTTGATGAGCTGATCCGCTGCTCTATCGGGATCATCTCCTCCGTGTTCTTCAATATCTGGGGTGTGCTGTCTGTCTCCATTCCCGGGAGCATCCTGGGTGCGATCCGCATTACCAACGGCTTCTCGTTCACCTCGGTTAGCTCGCCGTTCTCGCTCTTTTTCAATGGAGTCAAGGGTGGCGATATATCGTTTAGCGGCGTGATGTTTGACTTCGGCTGTTTGATTGGTATTGGAGAGCTTAGTCGTGATAGCAACGATGACTCCATATTTATCGTCATATCTTCCGGTTCTATATCCATCGAGGAGTTGCTCAATCTCTTGGAGAGTGGCAACATCAAGCTCTCCGGCAGGGGCTTGTTCAGTCGGTGGAGAAGGGGAAGTTTGGCCCTCTTGCGTTTGCGCCGATGGAACGCCGCGTGCGATGCTTGGGTTGGTCCCATGTCGGACTGAGGACATATATTATGACGACTAAGGGAGGATAACAGAGTTCAATATAACGAAAAATATGAGCGAGTGAGCTATAAACCAGATGTTATTCAACGTGAGTTCCTCCTTTGCAATTAAACACCTACCTAGACAGCAGATGTTATCACGGTTGTCCTCAAGGACCCAAACCGTTATCTGCTGTCTAGGATTTCGGAACTCACGTGACATTCCGCCACTCGCCTCATCATATTGCCCTTGCACAACTTGCGTTGTCCCCGATTAATTCCGTCTGAATTCCTAGACAGCAGATGAAGGTTTGGGTCCTTAAGGACAACTGTGATAACATCTGCTGTCTAGGTAGGTATTCAGTTACAGGGAAGAAACTCACGTTAAATAACATCGGGTTTATAGCTCACTCGCTCTTATTCACACATTTTTTCATTACATTGAACTTCGTTATCCTCCTTTGTCGTCATAATACATGTCCACGGACCACCATGGGACCAACCCAAATGTCGCACGCGGCGTTTCATCGGCGCAAACGCAAGAGAGCGAAACTTCCTCTTCTCCATCGAATGAACAAGTCTCCGGAGGAGAACTTGATGTTGCCACTCTACAGGAGATTGAGCAACTCCTTGATGGATACAGAACCGGAAGATACGATGATAAATACGGAGTCATCGTTGCTATCACGACTAAGCTCTCCCGGACCAATCAATCAGCCGAGGTCAAACATCACGCCGCTAAACGATACCTTGCCACAATTGATTCCATTGAAAGAGAGCGAGAACGACGAGCAGATCGAGGCGAGCGAGAAGCCGTTGGTAATGCGGATCACCCCCAGGCAGCAGATAGAACCGGAGATGAGCAGCACGGTGCCGACATTGGTCGAGCGCCTAGAGAAGAGGCCGAAGAGGCCACGGATCAACTCATCAGAGAGCTGGAAGATAAGCGAAAACGAGCTCTGGAGATCGGGAGTGATGACGAAGGGGACAGCAGAGGAAAAAAGCAGCTCATTGAGTCCCAGCTCCCATGGTTCGAAAAGGAAAAGATCGCCCGAGCCAATGCAAACCCGGAAACTGAGAAAACACGAGAAATCCTCTCTACATTCCATAATTCAATCGACGAAGTCGTCTTTAGCGCCGAAAATGCTCTCACAGCCCCATCAGGATTCCCCCATTCAGAATGGATCAATATTGCCAAGGGCCGCGCCGTCAACCTCGATGTCATTTATTCCAACCTCTACCATACAGGAGATTACCGAGAAAATAGAGGCCGCATCGGAGAACATGAGATACACCTTGGAGACGATGAACCCAAAAAGAAAGTCGAATCTTTCGGCCAATGGGTCATTGCATTCAACTCTTACATCCGCGCCCTCATTTTCATGTTCCCCCATCGGGAAAACGAGGTACGGCAATATTGTTCGCACACTCAAGACTACTTCGCCAGTAAAAGCGTCGGAACACACAAACGCATCATCCTCCTTGACAAATCAATCCGGAGAGAGGTCGGTGGAGGACAAAAGAAATTACTCACCGACTGGAACGAATTCCGTTCGCTTGAATCTGCACTCCTCAGCCCCGACGGAGCGGAATACCATGCCAGTGCCGAAGCCGGGGGATCAAGGCGCTCGATCAACAAATCCGGAGGCGGAGGTATCTGTCGTCGGTTCAACCAGAAAGGAGGATGCTCGTACACCGACTGCCGGTACAAACATGTCTGTCACAAATGTACAGGACCACATTCGGGAATCGACTGCCCAGGAACGAAAGCATAAGTCTATCGCTTCTGCAGGCTTGAGACCTAAATTTCTCAGGTATAATTACTGGGATGATGGTACCCCTCCGACGACGAAAACACTTCTTGAATGGACTTACACGGCATCACCCTTACCGTTACCACCTGACAGTGAACTTAAAAATGATATGGTCACTAAAACTTTAGCTGATCATCCGGAATTATTCAAGATTGTCACTCCTATCGATGTTGACTGTCTTGAAAGCCTTACTGTGGAACATCCAAACCGACCATTCGTCGAATCGGTTATCAAAGGATTGCGGGAGGGATTTTGGCCATTTGCGGATACTCGCCCTGACACGTACCCTGTCACATATGACATGGCGCTCCCTGTGTCACTGGACGAAGGAGAAGCAATCTTCCTTCGATCTCAACGCGATCACGAGATTGAAAAGGAACGTTTCTCTGTTGCATTTGGTCGAGATCTGTTACCTGGAATGTATTCATCTCCCATTCATGCAGTCCCAAAGGCCGGCACGAACACATTTCGACTTGTGACTAACCAGTCAGCAGGGGAATATAGTCTCAATTCGATGATAAAACACGCCGACATTGCCGGAATGCCATTGGACAACATGGCACACTTAGGGGCGCTCCTTTTACGCACACGACATCCCGACGGGGAGCGGAAACTCGTTCTATGGAAGTCCGACGTATCGGAAGCATATCGCTTGTGTCCGGTTCATCCGCGGTGGCAAATTAAGCAAGTCAACACTATTGATGGATTTCGTCATATCGATCGCAACAATGCGTTTGGTGGTCGTGCCTCGTTAAACATCTGGGGAGCAGTAAACGGCCTCATAATGTGGGTAGCCAGGCACGTATATCATGTGAAGGATTCCCTTACCTTCAATGATGACTCGTTTGGAGTGGCCGCTGAGGACGATAAATTATTCTACCGCCCCTATGATACCGAGCTCCCGGCGGACCAATGGAGACTACTCACCTGTTGGGATGACCTAAACATTCCGCATAAAAGGTCTAAACAAGTCTCCGGAGCGCCGCTTACGATTATCGGGATCGAGGTAGACCCAAATGCGTTAACAATGACCTTGCCCCAGAAGGCCATTGATGATCTCCTTGCAGAGATCTGTAGGTTCACCGCCCAACCGAACAATAAATCTCGCTATTTCCGCCGGAAAGAATGGCAACGTTTGGCCGGGTGGCTTAATTGGTCCTTTAATGTTTTCCCTTACCTTCGACCCTGTCTTTCGAATATCTATGCGCACCTGAACTCAACATCTCACGATTATCATCGTATCTGGTGTAACAAAGCTATACGCGATGACCTTATCTGGGCTATGGATCGCATCAAATTATCAGATGGTACACGCCTCCTTAGCTCAATTTCATGGGACCCACCGGATGCGGATATCACGATCTATTCAGATGCGTGCCTGACAGGTATGGGTTACTGGATCCCCCAGTCAAGCGAGGCCTATTACTTTGATCTCTCTCCGGGAGCTGATCAAAGTAAAATTTATTACCTCGAAGCACTCACTGCTACGTGCGCCATTAAATCATGCGCCGACGACGCCTTCGCTCTCAAAATCGTCGTTTATACAGACAACACAAACACGGTCTCAATGTTCAACACCTTTCACGCCTTACCAACATATAATCCGCTGTTGCGGTGTATTGCAACCATTCTGATGGATGGTGACCATCATTTGAAGGTTCTCCATATCCCCGGAGATCAAAACGTCGTCGCGGACTTACTCTCCAGGGGCCGGTTCGTTGATGCTCTCAAGCTGCAACCTCAACTCAAAATAAACGAATTTTTACCCCCACGAGATTTGATGGGGGAGCTGGAAAAATGATCGTCAGCCCTGTCCGCTCCAGGCAACCGCCGCGGCCTACCTGGAAGCGAGAGCGATTGGTCCTTGAAAGATCAATTGCTTTAGGCTCGGATATTAACGAATCGACGCTACACAACTACGGTTCAGCCCTAAATTCTTACATCAATTTTGTTCGCCAACATAACTTCGAATTTGACCCTACCCCTGATACTTTATCAATGTACGCGGTCTACATGTCTCACGAAATCCAACCGAGATCTGTATCTACGTACCTGTCGGGTATTTGCAACCAATTGGAACCATATTATCCGGCAGTGAGGAAAAACCGAAAGGATCCCCTCGTCACTAAAACACTCGCTGGCTGTATGAGATTATACAGCACACCTGTTCGACGGAAAGCCCCTCTCTCTCAAGAAGATATGGCATCAGCTATTTCGAAGCTAGAACCCTCGAAAGATTATGATGACCATCTATTTCTTGCTATGCTCCTATCGGGCTTTTACGGCCTGATGAGGCTAGGAGAGATGGCTGAGCCTGATGATATCTCCTTACGGAACGACCGCCGAAACACCAAAGTTTGGACTGCAGAAATAGCCGACGAACATTATAGCTTCGTCCTACCAACGCACAAAACAGACCCTTACTTTGACGGCAATCGAATTTTAATCAAAAAACAAGATACATTCGTCGATCCTTATCGACATTTTGTGAAGTATTTCCGAGAACGATGTAAAAAGTTCCCATTGTCACCAGAACTCTGGTTGACATCAAAAGGCACACCGCCCACGCGGTCGTTTTTCATGCGTCGCTTAAAAAGGATGTTTCCCGATCCGTTGGGTGGACACTCAATGCGAGCAGGGGGGGCGACCTTCTATGCCGGTTTAGGAATGGCTCCATGGTTGATCCAAGCTTTAGGCCGTTGGTCTTCTGAAGCTTGGAAGGTGTACGTTAGGAAAAGTCCTGTCCTCATGAGTGCTATCTTGTATGCACGAAGAGGACAAATGATGGATGATTGTTTCTAAAAAAAAAAAAAAAAATATTCTTTCATTTTTCTCGTTTATACGGTGTATAGGGTGTTTTTCACTCAAAAAATGAGATCCTAAGTCGCGAAGGCGGTTCCTTCCGGGTGCGACTTAGGATCATTTGTGCTATAATCATATTGATTTCATCAGAGCCTCCGAAATCGGATTGGTCGGGGACAACGCAAGTTGTGCAAGGGCAATGTGATGAGGCGAGTGGCGGGATATCACGTGAGTTTCCGTCTGAATTCCTAGACAGCAGATGAAGGTTTGGGTCCTTAAGGACAACTGTGATAACATCTGCTGTCTAGGTAGGTATTCAGTTACAGGGAAGAAACTCACGTTAAATAACATCGGGTTTATAGCTCACTCGCTCTTATTCACACATTTTTTCATTACCCTACCCTCCCTCCCCTGTATTATGTAGGGTGTTTTTCACTCAAAAAATGAGATCCTAAGTCGCGAAGGCGGTCCCTTCCGGGTGCGACTTAGGATCATTTGTGCTATAATCATATTGATTTCATCAGAGCCTCCGAAATCGGATTGGCTTGAATTTAATATAATATTTTATGTTAAACACTTACATAATAATGTTTTCTTTTAATTTGATGATCATTGCTCGGCCCTGGGACTCCGTACGGTCCTTCGTTTGACTTCGTCCCAAACGCCGGCAAGTGAGCCATTCTCTCACTAGAAAGTCTGTTTGAGAAAACTTATAAATAACTC
>JABAJT010000249.1:0-10126 GCA_018850275.1 Tephrocybe sp. 9174TJB
TGAAATTCCTTGAAGGCCTGACGGTCTTCAGGATTAGCCAGTAACAACTTCACCTTGAGGTTGTTATATAACATCACACCCGTTTGACCCTGATCACGGGAATGACGATTCTACGGAATTGTTGTTGATGGAAAAAGTGCATAGACGAAGAAGAAAATTCCTTACGGTCACCCAAGGAGAGGATTCACTGTAGTGTTTACCATCCAAAGAGTGGTCCACACTTTGAGGATTCTAACAGGACGTCAAACTTAGCGTGGGCGACGCGCTATAAAGCCAAAAATATAGGACATACCGAAATAGGCTTTGGCGGACGCGCGGAACTATTACCAGGAACCAGGACAAATGCCCTATTAACCGCAGGACGACCCACAACTTGGACCTCCTCACGATTACTGGATACACTAGGAGAGCGAGACATAATTAACAAAAGCACCACAAAGGCAGGACGAAGAAAACACTTGTATAAAAGGGTTAAAACCCCTTTTTATATAAGTATCACCAATCAAGTGATCCAATCACCGTGGACGACAGGAACCGTCTTCAGGACCCAAAATGGAAGATCCATGTAAGGGGTTGTCCTTACTGGGTAGCTTAGTATGTCGCACTACTAGGTAAATCAGCCAAATATCTGGATTCTGATGTACGTTGTAGTTTAACAAAAAGCTGCTTAAGTAATCGTGTGATGACCAATATATGTACACTGTGATAAGATGTGATGTCCCGTTACACGCCCCCCTTTTAGACCGTTGCACGGTCTACCAGTAGCGTAGACAGGGATAGTAAGTAGTCCACAAAGTAAATGAGTCCATGGAAGAATTGTCCGACAATGGTATAGGGTAATGAGCGGAGTGGATCGCGAAGCGATCGAGAGTGTAGTCCGTAGTCCGTCCAACAAGAATGTACATGTATAATGATCGGGGTGGATCGCAAAGCGATCGAGAGGTTTAAGGTGTAGGCCTAGGGCCAGATGGTGTTTCCGGAGTCATCTCAACATCAGGGGGAGGAGCCGTGCTGATAAGGGGATTGGTGGTTGTGTTGCTGGGTTCCAACGGCATCAAGGGAGGGGCCGCGACACTCGTCGCTGCAGGTGCGAGTGTGGTGGTGGCCACGCTCTCCGCCACTTGAGGCATAGGAGGAACCGGGTGGGTAGTGTAGTTGCGATTGCTGAGTTCCATAGTGAGAATGTCAGTGCCGATAGGCACCAGTTGTGGGTCGTCGTTGGGGTAGGTCATGGTTGAATGGTCTGCTTCAAATTGAATGACCAACCGAAAACGGTCGTTGTACGAGAGTTCGCGCCATCCATCCCATAGGTACAATGGAGGGGGGAATCCAAACATGTGGATTCGATGGATGCGTTTGTTATCAACTGACAATAAATTATCTTCCAGTTGGGAGTCAGCAGCAAGCTGAACGTTCAGGTAGGCAGCGCCGAACGGGTAAGCATGGTCTACCCACGACGGGGGAATGCGATTATAGAGTAAGACTCGGATGGCGTCGTGTTCACTAAAATTATAGCGAGCGTGAGCCGGTAGGTGAGGGCGATGAAGGGTGATTTGGGTGGTATGGGGCAGTTCCTGGAAAGGAGCTGTAGGATTCAGAGTATTGTAGGCCGATATGGCCTCGCGGTATTTATTTGGGTGAGCAATGATGTAGGCTAACCATTTGGTTAAGAGTAGTTGTGTGTCGCTGGTACAAAGCGACCGGACTAGAGCGAACCCAAATAGGGTTCTGAAGTGAATACGGTAAGCCTTGTCGATTATGATTCCGTGAAAAACATGATTGCATCCTGGGCGCCCATGCACTACGATGAACGACGCCAGGCGATCCAGGTCGAACGGTTGGCTATAGTTAGGCGTTGCCAACCCATCAAATGCAAAGGTACCATCGGCATGATACGTGACCACTCCTTTGGGCGTCGGAACTCGTATATTATATCGGTTGGACTCTCGAGCCGACAATGGGTTCTCCAAAGTAGTATACCTGGGGTCATCCAGGATGAGGGCCATAGTATTATCGCGTTGGTCAGGTTTCAATAAGCGGCTAACACGACGAAACTCGGCCAACAAACGATAGGCCTCGTAGCGGTGGATGGGCGATCCCCAACGTTCACTAGCAAATTTGAACAGCTTTTGCAGTTCGAGTGGGGTAAGCGGAAAGCCTCGAGAAGCTTTCTTATAGTGTTCTGCCGAGCGATCCACAGAATAATGCGTATCGCGTTCCATTTCGCTGATAGCAGCTCGCTTTGCGTGCTCGCCGAAGTATACCGTGTTCGATCAAAGAGAGAGGTAGAAATGCACATCTAGGGCGCCAGCTAGAACGGAATGGTCCCGTTCTGGAGAGATTCCAACTCCTGGCCGCAACTCTAACGTATCAGGGATTCGTCCAGTCCTACCAGTATCCTCGGTGTTGACTGGCGCCGGCCTAGTTTCACCGTCCTCCAGTCCGATGGTGGAGACATCTCCTCTGGCAGCGGTTGGTCGTGACGTATTCTAACTACCGCTCCATACGTATGCGGGGGTGCTGGTACCGTCGTCGGTGCCATGAAGCGCATGACAGTGGTTCCGGCGTTTGCTGGAATCCCGGCCATGAATTCCACCGAGGTCAGCGACGCCTCGTCAGGTCGTGCTGACACTTTTCGGTCGCGGGCTTTTCCAGTCGTCCTTGGACGCGGCGGCGCCAGCATTCGTTCTACCTTTGAATCTACGTCTTCCACTGGCGAATCAAAGGCACTCGATTCTGTAGGCGGCCTCAGCGACGGGGCCTCTGAATGGGTCGAGGATCGTCCATCTCCGTCACGATGAGATCGATCCACATATTTAGGTCTCTTCGACGCCGTTGACGTCGTAGGTTCATCCTGGGAAGCTCGACGCTTGTCTCGGGCTTCCACCTGCGTCATCAGTGTTTTCCGCTGTTTCTGGAGAGATTCGATGTTATCAATGAGTGCATTGATCACAGTCAGTGCCACCGGGTCCTGGAGGCATGCGGCGTCCGCAGGTATGGCCTGACCGACATTTCTTAACCCTTGCACTGCACGTTGTCGGTCGATTCCTAGTTCGTCTGTTGGCGCGCGGGATCGATCTCTCATTTCGTATCGCTGCGGTGACAACGACGCCGACCGACGCCTTCGTGGAGGTGATCTAGTAGGTCCACGCTGACGATCTCGCGAAATCGATCGTCCGCGTTGTTGGGGTGGACTGTACCGGCCTCGACGCGCCCTTGACTGTGGTCGGTACGCCTCAGATCGCGGTTGATGCGATCCTCTCCTTGCCTGATCATTATAACGGGCGGGTGATGCTTCTCGAGTTCGCCTAGGTGGCGAACTCGCTCTCTCGACTCGTCCTTGTCTCATCTTTCGGTCATCTCCATCAACCTCCATAGGAGCCGCTGGGAATTGCGCCTGAAACGGCTGTTGCATTGGTGCTGTCCACGGAGGATATGGGCTTGGTTGTGGGGGGTAATAGGGTTGCATCTGAGGATGCGCCGGGTAAAATTGCTGTGGGTTGTACGTCTGTGGGGGTGGCGCCATCGGCGCCTGGAACGGTTGTGTAAGTGGTGCGAGTGGTTGATTTTGTGGTTGCGGGGGTCCCGTGTTGGCTGCGTACGCCAACACGTTCGACGCAGGTTGGGCCTGGCTTTGCATCGGCCCTTGTCCTCCTCCCCACTGAGAACCCTGCGTAGGGTTCTTGTAATAGTTCTGATCTTGCTGGTATGCCATTTGTGATGCGCGAATTTTGTTCGTTCGAGTCTCAGTTGATCGAATGAGATAAAAAAGATAACAATATGTACAATCACCACAAGTTTCGTGATGACAAAGAAAATCCCGCGCGTCAAAGCTCTAATTCCCGTGACGTTTTGATAATTGTGACGGGCGCTTGACTCCTTGTAGTTCAAGGTAGCGGTCCATAGCCTCCAGTTTATTTACAGTCTTGAGTGTTTCCCAGGTGGTATCTCCCAAGGACCATCGTACTTCAAACTCTAGTCCTTTTTCTTTAGACCATCGGTGTCCCAGCAGGTCGTCGACGAACCACTCTCCCTCATCTGGGGCTCCAAAGTCATAGGGTCCTGGGACAGCACGATTAGGAAACATTGTATTGTTGCTCGGACGATACGGCCGCAACAGGGATACATGGAACTTAGGAACTATTCGTCGGTCTTGTAACGCATCGGGTAGTTCCAACACATAGTTGGACGTCTGCGGTTCAGCTTTATGTATCCGGTACGGTCCAATCCACTTAGGGCATAATTTACTAGCTCGTCCTTTAGGTAGGTTCAGGTTCTTCGTTGATAAATAAACCAGCGCTCCTTCTGCTAATTCTGGGTCCTTTCGGCGCAGTTTGTTCGCATTTCGTGCTTGGAACACTCTCGATTCAATGATTGAATCATGTGCGGCTGCGATATTCTCCAGAGCTTGGTGCGCAAACTCTTTGACACCTTTCGCGACCGCGTCTACACTTCGGATCTCCCTTAACATGGATGGCATATATCCCGCGTTCAACTCAAAGGGTGCATACCCTGTTGTATCGGATATACTCGCGTTTATGGCAAATTCCGTCATGGGAATTCTATCGACCCAATCCTTTTGGTCAGGCTGGATAACGGAGCGTAATATCTGTGCCACGCTCCTATTGGCTCGCTCTGTTTGTCCGTCAGTTTGAGGGTGGAACGATGTCGACATTAATAGTCGAGCGCCCATCAGTGCATGTAATTGTTTCCACCATTTCGATGTAAACTTCGCGTCGCGGTCGCTTACGATGGACGCTGGCAATCCATGGAGGCGAACGATGTCGCGTAGGTATAACCAAGATAAATCGGACGCTTTTGATGTCGTGTTTACCGGTATAAGATGAACCATGCTGGTCATCCGACATATGATGACCCACAAGTAGTTAAATCCTTTGGACTCCGGAAATGGGCCTACGAAGTCCATTCCAATTGAATCCCATGGTTTAGTAGGCACAGGTAAGGAGTGTAAACGGCCATATGGTCGTTTATTGGACGTCTTCGCGCGCTGACAGGATTGACACGAATCACAAAATTTTCGTACGTCTGTATACATCCGCGGCCACCAGTACCACCGGCGAATGTAATCCAACGTGCGTTGGGTACTAAAGTGACCAACAATATCGTGACTTTGCTCGATAACCTTAGTCAATATCGGTCGGTTCTGTGGTAAACACAGAACCTCGCTGCCTTTTTGGTTGGTAGTCCATACCAACTTGTCTCTAACGCTAAATGTGGGGTGATCTTCCGGGTGGTCCAGAATTTCGGTCAACATTGGGTCCTCGCTTATTAGTGTCTGAATTTCTTCTTTGAATTCACTACTCGTTCCCATATCTATTTGCGGTAACAGGGTTGTTTCCTTCAAGGCCTCCGCCAGTGTTACATCATCACTGGTATCAGATGGTGGATCGATGCCTATCGATCCTTGCTCACGTATAGGGGGCAACGGCTCTGTTGGCGTTGCTTCACGAAATATTTCAGCCTGAACATCTCGTTCTTCCCGTCTATCCTGAAGTCTTTTGCTTCTTCGTACTTCCTGGGCACGAATAGCTCGCAGCTCGATCACATGCTCGGCGATCTCTTGATATCGTTGATTAGGGAGGTCTTCTCCTGTAGGGTCTATACGTCGATCTGCCTGGACGTATTCATATTCGTCATGGTCTTCATCCCGAGTATCGCTTTCAAAATAGCGCGATAAGCAATCGGCCACTTTGTTCAGTTCCCCTTTGATATACGTGATATCAAATTGATATCGTGATAAGTAGTCAATCCAGCGACGCTGCCTAGGTGACAAGGTCGCTTGCGTCTTGAAGAATTCGAGTGCCTTGTGATCCGTGATAACATGGATCTTATATCCCATAAGCTTATCTTCCCACTTGAGCAACGCTTCTAAGATGGCCAGCGTCTCCAGCTCATGTACAGCATAGTTCTGCTGTGCATTTGTAAACTTCTTCGACATGAACCCCGCAGGTCGACATGTTTGCCATGTTGGTCCTTGGCCATACATCGCCCCTACTCCCGTCTTTGATGCATCGCAAATGAGCCATATTGGCTCCTCCTGTCTAGGGTCTATTGGACGAATGACTGGGGTCCGAGAACATATAGCTTTGATCATGTCAAAGCAGCGCTGGTGAATAGGCCGCCACATAAACGGGGTCCCATTTTGTGTCATCGCCATGAGCGGGCCCGTATACGCCGATATATCAGGCAGAAAGTTGCTGATATAGTTCACTAGTCCGCAAAACCGTTGAATATCATTGTAATCTCTAGGCGTTCGCCACTCGCGAATGCGGTCCAATTTGTCGGTATCCGGATGGATCCCTTGATCATCAATAATGTGTCCCAGGCAGTCCACTGTCTCTGCGTATAGTTCGCATTTTTTCCACTTCAAGTATAGTAAATTTGCTCGAGGTCGCTCGAATACAATGCGTAAATGTGCTTCATGCTCTTCAATGGTATCCGAGTATATGAATATGTCGTCGAGATACACATGCATGAAGCGGCCTATAACATCTCGGAATATAGATGTCATCAAACGTTGGAATGTGGCAGGGGCATTGCAGTCCCCTATCTGCATTATATTGCTCACGAATGTGCCCATAATGGACGCAAAAGCCGTCTTGGGGACATCAGTTTCGCGAATGCGAACCTGTTCGTATGCATCTGTTAGATCGATCTTCGATCGATATTTGGCTCGAGCGACATCTTCCCGTATCCGTTCTTGGTCTGGTAGTGGAGTTACATCTTTGACCGTATTGTCGTTTCGTTGGCGCGCATCTAACGCCGTACGTAACGACCCATCCTTCTTGGGTATGCACAATAGCGGTGCTGCCTGGTAGGTAGTAGCCGGTTGCCACCACTTGGCCCTGATATATCGGTTGGTTTTTTCGCGTAGCTGTTCCTGGAGAGCATGTGGGCACCGTGGCAGGTGATACTTGTATAGCTTAGTATCATCAATCAAGTTAATTTCATGATTCACTTTGCGCCACGGAGGTAGCTCGTCCTTGGTTCCATTTACTATATCCGAAAATTCCTCTTGCCATTGCTGGCGAAGTCTGGGTATATCGTCCTCGGATAACTGGCATTCCTTTTCCTTTCCTTTGCTCGGCCTAGGTGGACGCAAATACGATGGTCCCATTGGTTTAGGTACGTCGCTCTCGCGTACTGCTCTGATCCGCGGAATACTACTTTCAGTTGTATTCAATCTGTGCACTGGTGGGGTATAGCTTCGGCGAGCCGTGATTGACTGTCCGTCGAAGCTGATTTCAGCTGCTTCTGAAATCTCGTCCGGCTTCGCATTCCTGTACGCACTAGAGTACGTACGTTCGCTTTGGTAGCCACATGTAGCTGCAATTACGGAGTTCCATTCGTCTGGCATCCTTGGGTCGTATGCCCATTGGAACTCTGGTGCTGGTACTGGTCGATCCCAAAAGGATCTGTTCGTTGCTATAGTTTCGGTTTCCTCGTCTTGCCAAACCTGTATTTTGTCACACTCCGACACCATGTCTTCGACTTTTACCTTCGAAGACGTCGGTTGACATTCCTGCATCTGGATTCCGTCATAGGGTTTTGGAATCCGATTTGTATAATGTATCGATTGCGGTTCAGTCTTGTGCTGAACCTTCCGTGGTGGCGTCTTGGTTTGCTTTGTTTTTCTAGGTTTTCGTGGTTTGACTCCTTCGGGTAGCACTCCGGGTGCTCCCCCCTCCTTCAGAGTACCTTGGTACTCTTCTTCACTCATCATAATCGATGGATGACCGTCCGGTAAGGTGGCCTGCACCTGACATTCTTCCGGCTCATCCTCAACCGACGGTGTCCGTCCTTTGAGTCATGGCTTCAGGATTCCTTTCTTCTCCGTGGTCCGCTGGCGCCGCAGTCGTCCATCCGTATCCGACACTATCACCTTCTGCGCCGCCAACACTTGGCCATTCACGTTCACGACATTATCCTTAAAGTTCAGGATAACATTATTCTTGCGCATAAAGGGTGTGCCTATGATCATGTCATAACGATCAAAGTTCGCAACATCGACATATTCATTCGATGCCAGATTGCCAATAGCGACATCTACCATGGCTCCAAATAGGACTTTGGCCCTGCTTCCCACTGTGCCCAATTGTAGAACCAATGGTTCTTCCAGTTCGTACACCGGCACGTTATGCACTCCCAAAAATGAGGGCGTCACCCCCGTTGTCGTGCTACCTGAGTCCCACAAAGTCCAAGCTTTGTGTCCATCCACGTTGACGTACGTGACCAAGCACTCTTTTTCCTCTTGCTTCAGCTTAGGTCGTTGAAGCTTCCTCGATTTCTTCTTCAATTGAACCTTGCGCATACGTACGCCCATTGGGCTCTCTTCCTCATCGTCATCGCCTGGTTCGTATTCGGTCATCGCCCCGAATTCCACCTCGCCTTTTTCAAGCTCTGGTGCCTCTGTGATGGCAGCCAATCTCTCGTCGTCACTATCCCGTGCATAGTACGCGTTCTCGTACACGTCCACGACTACGTATTCAGAGCTGTTATCCGAATACTCCTGGTCTGACTCTGGAGCCTGGTCCTCATCTTCTTCCTGTTGGTGTTCATCGTCTGCTTCCGCTCCTGCATCTTCGTCGTCGGATGCCTGGTCTTCCGGCACAGCAGTGTGTGCTGCTCGTAACTGTGCCCTAGGTCCAACCGGCGGTCCTTGCGGACATTGACTAGCGTAATGTCCTGGCTTATGGCAACGGAAGCAGGTGTTGGCCTGTTTGTCTGTATTGTTTACTGCGGGTTTGCTAGGTCGGAATTGTCCTCGATCGTCTTTACGACGATCCTGGGGACCCGTCTCTTTCGCTGGGTTACGTTTGAATAGTACAAACGGTTTACGGTACCCCTTGGGCATTGCTTTAACAACCACTCGAGGGTCCCGATTGTCAGCCATATCCGACTTCTTTGCGATGAACGAAGTCACGATTTTATTGGCCTGGGTCTCGTGGCGCCGTTGTCCCGATACCCCGCCTTGATTCTTGAGCTGATTCGCCCGACGTTCATAGTAGTGAGACGTCTTCAACGCTGATTCATACGCGATGGCGTATGCTAAGAAATCGTCCACGGTATTGAGTTCTGGCGTCAATCGATCTTGCTCTAATAAGTGCCTTCGCATAGCAACAGGCAATCCATCCAAGAAGGCCACCAAGATTACGCTGGATGTGGGCAACACAGCCATGTTTTGACTATGGTCAATAAGGGTATCGTAAAACCCTTGCACTCCCAATTTTTCGGAGTACTTCGCAGCACTGAACGCTTCTTGGGCATCTTGCATGGTGGTAGCGTTCACGAATCGATCGTATAGCCCAACAATCACGTCCTTAAACGTCCAGTATTGTCGAGATCGATTTATATGCCGAACATGACGCTGAAACCATTGTTTGGCTTCACCACCTAGGAATTCTGACATAGCCAGAATTTGCTCGAAGTCAAGTTTAGGGCCCCCATACATACATGCGGCTAAATGATCGCAGAGCTCCATAACCCATAGTTCCATATCCGTGAAACTAGCCGACCCGGTGTATTGGCCCACATGCCTGCCCTCAGATTTGCGCATTTTTACTCCTTCCGGTAGCCGGATGGCTCCTCCTAATGCGTCGTCCACAATGGCTTCCAGGCGGTCATGCATAAGCATACGGTAATTCCGATGAGCCTCCGAAATTCCTGGAGATCTATCATTCATCTGAATCGCTGGAGGCATAGAATAGGCTCTAGGTTGAGGGCGATCCAGGTGAGGTGGAACATCACGGTCTTGAGACCTTGGTCCTCGCGTTGGTTCGGACGTATGCCGAACCTGACTCATTCTCTCCGTCTCGCGTGGTACCTCTGCTGGTCGTGGCGCAATTGCCTCTAGGTATCGTTGCCGTAGCACATCTCGAGGTGTTACTCCATGGTCACCTGCGAATTTGATAGCTTGATCGTCGATCAAGGTTGACCGGGCCGTTCGCAACTCCTCATTCCGGATGCGTTGCAAGTTCACGCGTTCGTTGAGTTTCTCAGCCATAGGTATGCGGGATCCTGGCCGAGCAGCAGATGGTGCCGATTCAGGGATCACTGTATCATGCCGCTCAAATTTGACTTGCGAGGCCGCTGTGCCCCTCAATTC